>JAOQMM010000171.1:2764225-2775224 GCA_027563515.1 Erythroxylum platyclados | reverse complement strand
TTGAAAGAAGGTTTACTGTTAAGACCACAATTGCTTAGAATTTCATTTTTCTGATATGTAGAAGAATTATAGTCCAGCTCTTAGAGGAGCCTCGTTTATTCTAATATAGAGGTTTCCTATTCCACTATAGGTACGTATATCATCAGGTGCTGCATCAGCTGCTGCAATAAAATTGGCAAAAGGGCCAGAAAATTCTGGGCTGCTGATTGTTGAAAGTTTAGCACTGTTCTTGTTAGCAATACTAATTCGTACTTTAATACAAATCCAAGCTTGCTAGGTCCAGCGTAATTCGTGTTATATTATTTCTAACTGATCATTATTCTGTTGGTTTCATCAGGCTGCTTTCCCCAGTGCTGGAGAGCGTTATCTTTATTATCCACTATTTGATTCCATCAGGCTAGAGGCAGAAAACATGACAGATGATTGAGCTGTTAATTTCATAAAAGATTAAGCTATCCTGATGTTGGGAGTGCTTCACTTGTAGGTGTTTTACACTATGGTATGAGCTGGAAGATAAAACCTCAAATCTTGATTCATACCAATGATTTATACCGAATGAGGCTGTAAGTTCAACTAGTAAATGGGAAAGTTTTTAAGAATGTAAACGTGTGATTTGTGACCATTGGACGTTTTTTTTTCTTGGTTTATGCCTTATTATGGCACCATTTTCTCTAGGAATGTTGCATTTTAGTAAAAGAAGAAGAGAAGACAAAGGGGTGTCAAGTTTTATGCTTTGATGGTTCCTGATAAGATACTGATACTTCAAGCAATGATACAATCTTGGATTTGTCCATTCTATTCTGATTTAAGTTGATCTAATCTTATCTGCAAAGATTTGAATAGTTGAGATGCATGTATATCAAATGTTATCAGCCTCCCTCAAGCTCATGATGGTTTGCAATCGCGAGCTTGTGACGAAGACATTAGAATGTTAAAGAGGATAAAGGCTTGGTTATACAATTTGAAGAGTAGATGAGATGTGTCTAAGGAAGAGTGCTTTGTAGGTGAAAGAGGGAGTATTAGCAGTGAGGGAATGGTTGCATCTGATGAGACCCATGTTAGCTTCAGACCTCCTCCTCCTGAGTTGATTGGTCAGTCACCTCCTCATAGCCCAGGAGCCACTCACTCACCACTCATGTTCACTCCTCAGGTTTGAATCCCATTTGCTCTTCATGATGTTTTAATTTAATCTTTTTTGTGTTCTTCTTTTGGTAAGGATGATTACGTGTTGGAATCCTGTTTTTGGTATTTGGATTTGGGCTTGGATTGATTTTAATTTTTGTTTGGAATTCACATGTGGGTATTGGTGAATTTGATGATATTAACTGGAGTTATGTTTCATGCGAGATTAACTTGAAGAATCTGATATCTAATATCTTTTCCTGGTTTGAGGGATCTCGATATGATGCAGAAAAGACAGTATGGCTAAATACATTTAATTGAAGTTGAGAACTTTTAGTGTTGTTTCCAAGGCTTCGGATTTGTGAAATCCCTCCTTTCCTTGGCAATTTCATGTGCAAATCAGGGGAGAAGGACTTCTTTTTACTTGTCTCTGAATACGCTGATATGTGTGTAATGCTACACTATTCGGGGTAGGGAATTGGTGAGTGCAACTGAAATATGGTTTTACAACGCTAATGTTCCGGAGTCAAGATTATGGTCTGAAATTTGATAAAATTCATGTCGGGTAAATTGTGCCACATCTTGGTGAAGGCCAATGTGGTGGAGCAATTTTGCTTTCCTTCATGTTAGTTTTATGAAAGATTCTCTAAGTCAATCATTACAGCAGATAACTATTCTTTGTTCGAGTTGTTTCTTTAGATTTCTTGTCTTACCTGAAAATGCTAGACTTGGATTTCTCATTGAGTTTGTTCTACAGATGCCTGTGGTTCCATTGCAAAGGCCTGATGAGATTCAAATTCCTAGTCCTTCATGGATGCAAACTGCTATGGAGCATGAAGAAATGTGCAATGAACCAGGCATCCCAACAATGATTACTTGGAGCTACGGTGGCAAGGAAGTAGCTGTAGAGGGATCCTGGGATAACTGGCGAACAAGGTTTCTGAAAATTGGATGCCTTTTGTCCCTTTACTATCATAATCTCTTTAGGTCTGCAATCTGACACATATTGCTTCACTTTGATGATCAGAGTTCATTTGCAGAGGTCTGGTAAAGACTACAGTATATTGAAAGTACTGCCATCAGGAGTCTACCAATACAAGTTTGTTGTTGATGGGCAGTGGAGGTATGCCCCTGACTTGCCCTGGGCTCAAGATGATGCTGGCAGCGCTTACAACATTTTGGATTTACAGGTAAATACTGTTTTAATATTTGACATCTTGTAATGTGATAGAGATTCTTAAGAATCAAACTTTTGCACTCAGGCATTACTGCTTGTTTTATTTACTTTATAAATTTTTTTAGACATGATTTAGAAACTATAGAGAACTCAGACTCATTTGAACATAATATGGCCTTCATTTCAACAACTGGGATGTGCCTGAACATATTTATTGTCTACAAGAGAATTCCATAAATTGTCTGTAGTGAGATTTCATTGTGCCTGAAATATTTATTGCGAGAATTCCGTAAATTGTCTGTAGTGAAATTTCATTCATAGAACTTTACAAATGGCTTAACTGTATGAAGTCAAGCTGCTGGTAAAATTTTCTGTCTGTCATCAGCCAAGCTTATGCTTCCATTTGATCATTACTTTGGTTGTTGTGATGTCTTCGGGTCTTTTTTCCTTGTTTGTTGAGGTCCAAGTTTCATAGCAGGTAAGAAGAAAAATATTTGGTGAGAGTACTGAAGCTGTGAAATTGAGGTCTCAATAGAAGTTTAACAATCTGATTTTATTTATAATGAAGTTGTTTAATGTTCCACTATTTCTTTTATCTGAAAACTGAACTAGGAGTGATGAACTGAAAAAACAGCTAAAATTGAAACGAATAAAGACCTATCTTTTAGGTGGTCTAATTCCAACAGGAAAAGGTATGCTATTACAAGTGCAAGACATGCCTTAGCTTGCCTTTGTCTTCACACAATTTAGAATCTCATAAATTTTATTGAAAGAAAAATATCAAAACATGTATTTTTCCCGTATCAGCTACATTAATTTAGTTTAGCGAGGACAGATCAGCCGAAATTCCTTGGTTTACCTTAACCTTCTTCACTAGGTTCCAATATGCCTATTGGTTTCAGTCAAGTTTTTCTTAATGTTCAACAGTCTTATGTCAGAAAGATTCCTTGCCCTGCCTTCAACTGAAGTAAGTGCTTATTGCAATTTTACATGGGCTAGCTGACCTTTTGGTACTGCGACTGTTGGTTCATATGGATGAAACTTAGACTTGTAATCTTGGTGTTGTCTTCTATGTTGGTTTCCTAGGGTAATTTTCCTTGCTATTCAAATAAATTGTTCTGAGCAGTTTATCAAATTTCTCCTCGTATTGTTTTACACTTCTTGAATGATCAATGTAGTAATTTCTCTGAGTTTATGAAAAATGTATGGGGACAGACAAAAGGAGTGCCAAGATGCGCTGCACTTACTTGACTTTTTGATATCATTGCCAAGAAACATTCACAATCAATAATCTAAAATCTTGTGATGAACTACTCTTGCTATAAAGCCTGTTCTTGATTTCCTATAAGATATTAATAATGGCAATTAAATGACCAAAAATTATTTCTGAGTATGCCTACACAATTAAGAATTATGGCTTTTTATAAATGTAGACTGACTATTTTGTGATATGAACTGCATGCGTGCGTGCAACGTAAGCACTTATATCTTGCTTTTTTTATCATATAATTTTTTATATCTGCATTTTACTGTGTAGCTATCTGTCAGTTCTGCAACAATAATAATTGCATGACTAAATTAAACTGGGGATTATAAGGATTTCTGATGTCAAGTATGCTTTTTCTATTTGTTTGTGCACAGGATTATGTACCAGAAGACCTTGAAAGTATTACAAGTTTTGAACCGCCTCAATCCCCTGATTCAAGCTACAATAACTTGCAACTTGGAAATGAAGATTTTGCAAAAGAGCCACCATTGGTTCCTCCACACTTGCAAATGACACTGCTTAATATGCCATCATCAGACATGGAGATTCTGCCTCCATTCTCAAGACCTCAACATGTAGTACTTAATCATCTCTACATGCAAAAGGGGAGGGGTGGACCTGCCGTGGTGGCGCTTGGTTCAACACACCGGTTTTTAGCCAAGTATGTGACAGTGGTGCTCTACAAATCAATGCAGAGGTGAAATTTTACTGCAATCTGTTGCTTGCAGTGGCTGAGTAACTGTTGAAAGTAAAACCTGAATCGATAGCCTGAGCAAACGTAGAGTAGGAACTATCTGTATTTGACTTGATGCAAATACTTGATGGCTGTTGACTACCAAATCGACTTTTTTCTCCCCTCGCATTCCGTTAGTCTTTTGCATCTAGAAACAATTGTCGGAAAGTCAAAGATGAAAATGCCATTATCGTAATATCTATAATGCATTCTTCTCAATGGATTGAAAAAGAACTCCTGATGTTGAAGTGGTGCTTGAGATGAAATCCTTTCAGTTGTCTAGGAATCCACTTGGCCTGGCAGAGAAGAGGCTACTTGCCATCAGGGCAATGCATTTCAATAGTGCCAATACTTTCCATGCCCTCAAGGACAATTTACATAGATGAGCTCAAGTTGATGCAAAATTCTAGTTTCAAGTTTCTTATATTTCCAAATTCAAATCCCTGTGATGCAGATGGGTAGCATTTAGAAACAGGAAGCTGCTCCAATAAGTTCTCAATGGATAGATAAACAGGTTTCCTTTAATTAAAAATAACAAGCTCGTTTGGTTTCTGAACTGGAACCCTCTAAAACCCTAAAATTATTCATTCCTTGTACAACCCAAAAAGACAGAGAAGCAAGAGTAGGACCAAAAGCATGCGGTATCAAACTGTTTCACCATGACCCTTTTCTATAGAGAGTGGATTGGAACTAGGCGAACTCCTCAAGGCGTCACCGCTTGAATATCCAGAGTGACTGAGCTTTCCTTCACCAGGTTCCTTAATCCTTGATCCAAGACAGAAGCTGGCAAATTTTCACAGTAATATTGTTAGTGAACCTACGTCATATCAGTTGAAACTAGGAACGACCAACTCATTAACATAAAACTCATTCTTCTACTTAGCTTCTTCGAGCTATCCATAACCATCAATTGGATTGGATACTGACCGTTGTCTAACTCTGGAATGTTGGCCATGAAAAGACAAGGGGCTTGAGCAAAATCCAGTGAAGTAACTTGTATTCTCGTTTGATACAACTATAGCTGACTGCATGTGAGCAATTCAAGGAAACTGTTCATACATGAGCTTCAGAATAAGCTGTCCATAGTGGACATATGAGTTGTAGATATCATGGAAGGACACTGGACAAACATGAGGCACTTGAGCTTGAGCATTAGAAAAGGGGGATGCAGATGGTTTTCACAAATGCTTACAGTATTTTCCTGGGAATTTCGCTTGCTAGATAGCTTGGAGATTGGCATAAACTTGCTTCTTCTTTCATTGATGAGAAGAACTGCACATTTGCAGGTAAAGAACAGAAGAAGACTTCCGAGGGAAAGCACCACAAAAAATTCAAGGATGATGGCTGCTCCAAGGGCTGCGAAACAGAATGATAAGCATATTAAAAAACAACAACAACAATAACAATAACATCTCAATAACAATCCCGCCAAGAATGATAAGCATATTAATTTATAAATTGAGGCTAATAGTAAAAATGCATTTCTGCGAAGTTAGAGGACTCCAGCTTCTGGTTAGTCAAACTAATTACTTCAGTTTTCATGAAGAGATCTTGTGAAAGAACTAACATTCTGATCATATTTTAGTTTCTCTAATAGTGAAAGCAAATTTGTCTTTTCCTGATGCAACAACTTACAATGAGCTGAGAGTGAACTCATAGGCCTTTTCCTGATGAGAATTATATTAGCCTCAACATGTAAAGGCATCGAGATCCTTTCAGCACAATCTGAATAGCACCCGTAGTGTCCCATGTCATTCAGTTTCACTGTCAAAACGTCATCATTTTCTCCACCCTGTGGTCTCAAAAAGAAAAGGTTAAAGAAGAGTTGGAGATTATTGTATACTTAATTTTGCAGGCACTCCAGAAAGGAGATGAACAATTCTCATTACTGTAAATTAGATGAGCTTACTCACCTGATATGACAACTGTTGCAAGACACTGTTGCAAACATCAAGCGTTCCTCGAAATCTGATTCCATTAGCTTTAACCTGGAAGTGTTTTGAGATGGTAACATATGTCTGAAGTAGTTGCCACTGATGACCTCTCAGCTTTAGTTCAGTTTTGCTTATTAGCTCAGCTGGTAGACTCGTTATCAAGTATCCATCATTGACTTCCACAGAAAATGTGACAATAAAGTTTGAATCTTTACCTGAAATATAATTATACCAGAAAAGAAAGTGTCTGAAATGGTCCTCCAAATCTATTAAAAGTTACAGACAAATGTATTCTTTCATCCCTCACAAAATTTACCTGTTATGAAACTGCAACATTAAAAAAAAAAAGGGAATATATAACTATTGTTTTTGTTCTAATCTGATTTATTTTGTTCATCAACTGTTAGAATCTGCACTTTATGCTCTCTCACACGTTCAACTACAGAACTTTCGTTACTTGTCATTAAACATGCGTCGCAATTAAGTGTTCTTGGCACAAACAGAAAATTTCTAGTTCCTGCATCTACTGTGTAATAAATAAAATGTTGCTAGTACCGGGGAAGTTGAGAAGATCTGGATCTCCAACAGAAACCTTGAGATTGTCTCCATCTTTGTCAAATATTTGCTGTTGATCATCCCCGTTATTCCTCAGCAGAATAAGTTTTGGGACATTGATGAAAGGAGGATCATTAATAGGTTCCACATAAACTGGAACATCCAAGTTATTTTTACCATTCGTGTTGCTTGCAGAAATTCTTATAACATCCTCTCCACTGAAGTTATCATTTCTGATTAAAATAAGGAACAAAATTAACTGTAAGCGAGATACTTGAACATCAATCTTATAATGTTCACAACAACAACTGAGATGAATGCTCAGTATGTGTTAGTTTCACATATCCATCAAGCTACTTGAACGTTAACATTATAATGCGCAATTGCAAATTTTAACGACAAATTAGATAATAAAATTGCAAATAGCAAGAGGAAAAAGATAAAACAAAAGTGCTTCACTACTTAATCTTTCAGCGGATACTTCTTGATCTTAATCAATGTTATGTAAAATTATGTTTCTGTGACAAGCACATTGGAATATTATAAGATTTCAGATTGCATATGTTGATGAATGTACCATGAAGCAAACTAAACATATATACATATAAGAATCTATGTAATGAATAAGAGAAGATTATGATTCAGTAAATGGTACCCCAGGTATTGAACTGACTGAAGAGCTAGATTGATTGCTTCTATGCAGCCCTCTAAGACCAAACCTTTTCCCTGATCACCCCCTTTCTTTACAGAAAATTTACTCCAAATGGGCTGCCAGAACTGCATCAGCATAGGAGACAAAAATACAGTTCCTGATTGTGCACTGAGAGTTATATAAATGTTCTCAGTTGGATCAGAATATCTCATCTCAAATCCAGGAAAGCCTCTGTAATCATCAATTGTAGTGATAGCTAAGATACAATTATCATGGAACAAAATTATGGACATCAAACAAAACTTCAACGACATTTTGTACCTTACCCGAATCTGGGACTTAACAAATCTTCAGTTGCTTGCAACTGACTTGGGAAGGAAATGAAACGAGGGGGGATATTCTGAACAGAAATGTTTACGGCTGCAGAAGCAAGATTGCCATTTATGTCGGATATTGTATACATGAAAGAATCATTTCCATAGTAATCCAAGTATGGAGTGTATCTAAAGAGCTGTCCACACTGCAGAAGTGAACCACGATCCGGCTGGCAGATATAATTCATAAAAGAAAGTTAGTATTTGAAGGAAAGCCTTCCACGGAAATGTTCACAGACAAGAAAACAATGTTGCATTTCGAAATTTGTGAATGGATATCAAATTATGTAGCCATACATGTCAAAGAAACAGAAACTTGGGGAATAACTGCATAGGTGAATGTTGAAACAGACAATCTGTGAATGGATATCAACTTATGTAGCCATACATGTCAAAGAAGCAGAAACTTGTGAATAACTGCATAGGTGAATGTTGAAGCAGACAGTCAGAATTTTTTCTTACTTCAGAGAACTCAACAATACTAGCATTGTCGCCAGCAAAGTAGTCATTTGATAGAACATCAAAAGCAATGGACTCATCCTCCCAAACCGAGATCATATCATCGTAGGCTTTAGGAAAATATTCACCTGGGAGACATTAAATGAAGCAGTTACATTATCAAAATGAACCCAACCATAGAAGAGCAGCATAGCAAAATTACTTGTTCAAAGGAAAAAGAACATTTCCAGAAAGGACCTGAGCATATGCTCTGAAGGCCCTAAGGTTCATCCCATAGCATTAAGAAGTTCGACACCAAAGGACGGTTAAACTAAGATGATAGCTTCAGGCTTCAGAATACGTAGTGTGATTCTGGCCTACCTCAGGTAATTTCATATGACAATATAAGCTCCTGCAGCATACTACATGACCCTTCATAACACAACCTAAGTAACATCTCCTTTTCTCGTTCTTTCATTACTTTTCATACTTATTTGTTACAGAAATCTGTTTCGTAAGAATCGTTGCTTTACTATTGGCCATGGAATCTTCAGAATTCAAGAAATTGTCAAACAATGTGCATCAAGTCTCTTTCTGAGATAATACTAAAACTAACTAGCATAAGAAACAGGAAATGCAACTGGAAGTGGCTGCACAGCATTGGCAAATGTTAAGAACTCAAGAATCTCTCCTTTTTTTTCTCCTTAACATGATAGCTCATCAACAAAGCAATGTAGGAGCAGAAAACATCAAGTAGAAACATTAAATTGGACCAAGTACCAGATACAATAATGGCCCTTTCAATATCTAACGTGAACATCTGATGCTTGTTAAGGAATTAAAGAAATGATATCTTTCATTTTGAAAATTTAACATTATCTTGTACAAGCTAGTTGTTTAATCAGTCTAAACTCTCGAACTTGTTAGCAATTACAAGAAGGATAAGCCAGCTTTCCTTGATATACAAAACTTTATTATGAATTTGTTTGTATCTTTACTTACCACTGTAGGCATTTACCCCAAAAGGGCAGGGTGAGAAGCGCACGCCATCAAATGAAACACACATTTCATAAGTTCCAACTTCCTTGACCACGTAAGTACAAGAGTATGAACCATCATTGTTGTCAATAAACGTTCCACTTGCAAATCCAGACTTGTTAACTGAAGCAATCTCTAGTTTCAGCCTCTGTTGCTGGGAAGAGACTGGATTAGCAAATGAATCCATTAGCTGCACTATTATTTCATTCTCAATCAGCTTTGGAACCTTTGAAGCAAATCGCCTAACTCCTGACAGAGACACGTTAACCTCACCTGGAAACATGGGGACAAATCAATCATGAAAATAACTGGAAAAAAGAAGTAAACATAAGTACCTATCTATACGGAAACATGGGGACAACAAAATAACTGGAAAAAAGAAGTAAACAGAAGTACCTATCTATCAGCATTCGCATGAGCACTTCAAAAAATGTATAATGCAAATCTGAACTACTGCAGGTTAACATCTCTCAATATGCTAGTTCAGTCATTCAATTATTCAGATGAAGTTTGTGATGTAAGAAACAGATACAATATCTGAAAAAAGGAAAAATAAAAAAGAAGGATTGCATATTTCATATTGTGATAGTAGTGTCAATAGTGATAAGTAACTAAAAAGAAGGAATATGCAGAAAATGGGAAACATTCAGTAGAAATTAAGATGAATACCTTCTTTCACCTCCTTTCTGAAAGGATGACCTCCATTTAGAACAATATTTCCACATAATACATAGATTTCATAGATCCCACTCTTCTCAGGAGTATAAATTACATTAAAAGCATTGGCGAGAAGTTGTGGATTTCCATCAGACTGAATGGCGAAAGGGAAAGATATCAGAACCTGAGTCCTAAAAGGACAAATACAAAGGACTTGTTACCGTGTTGCTTACACGAGGAAGCGGTGAAGGAGCATTTTCTGATTGGCTGATTGAATTACGAGTCCTATCTTGAGTAGGTCCAGTACCTTTGCCAGAGATCATGGTTCTTTTCAAACAACAACTAATGCAATCAATGTAAAAGAATCCATTCAATTACATTACCATTGATGATCGGGTGGATGCTTGGCTGTACAAAGTATGAATCAAGCTCCTTGACTATCTGAACTTGTATGCTAGCTACTTCAACAAAGGTTGGATACTGAAAAATGTCATTCAAATAAACTAAAAGCTGTACAGTTTCACCAGCAACTGAACCATTTAAGCCTGATCCATTGACAATGCTTGCTGATCCATCGCAATAACCTATTGATTTAAGGCATACAAAAATAAATGTTGTCAGAAAGAAGTATCAGCAAGTTATGCATAAGTTTAAACAAGCAATAAATAAACATATATTTCAAGTAGTGCAAGGTAAGAACTAGACAATACTAACCTATAAAAACATTATATGCTAATGGCATATTGGAGATACTCATGTTATGCTGCGAATCTGATATAATGAGCAAGAAGTTTCCGGGTTCTAACAGACTGAAAGACAATAACTGAATCCCTCGATCCACTTCTTTAAACATTAAATCAGAAACTGGTATAGACAGATTTGTCTCCTTTTGAACAACATCAGCATCGAATTCATATAATCCTGGAACAAGGTTCCCATATTGATCTTGCTGGTGTATAAAAATCTCCATCTTAGAATATATCTGCCATCTGGTGGTTTTAAATTTCCATTTTGCAAGGCAATTCGAAACATCCAGAGGTCCTGACAAAGAC
>JAOQMM010000171.1:2730244-2744934 GCA_027563515.1 Erythroxylum platyclados | reverse complement strand
TCTATAAGACAGAGATGATTGTACTAGCCATGCCAATATCTTATTTTAGTAACCACAACAAGTACTTAGAAAATTTGCTTAGAGAGCTCATTAAGCTAAATTTACACCAAAAATTACTCTCATTAGCTTAATTTTACATTACAGAGCAAGCATTGGGGTTCTCGTCACTGAAAATTTGAGGTGGATAAGCATAATCCAAGAGGGCAATGGATGGCATGTACTCAAAGCGCCTGATCTCACTCTTCTTATCATCTTCAACTTTGTCTTCTCCTCCTGCTTTCTTCTCACCTTCCTTTTCTTCCTCTTTCTTCTCCTCTTCCTTCTTCTCTTCTTCTTTCACTATTGACACATGCTTTCTTGTTTTCTTGTACACATCTCCTACCAGCTTTTCTGGGTCAACCACTCCTTTTACTGTTACTTTGGCACTAGCTAGGTCTGTTTCCACCGACTCTACACCTGCATGGATTATGCATGCGTTATTACGAACAGATTCAGATTCCAAATTTGCTAAGTATTTGACAATAATGTTAAAAATTATGGAAAGCTGTACCTTTAACCTTTCGAATTTGTTTCTGCAGACGTTGAGCGCAGGCTTCACAATGCATTCTAATGTTCAATACAACTGTTACAACAGCAGGAGGCTGCCATGCATGCACCAGAAGCCATTAATATACAGTAAGATGCCAACAACAAAAATGGAATTTAAATAAGCACACACAACATTTGTTATATTAAACTCTTTTACAAGATCCCATGTGCGAAAAAGCAGTACTAGGAGGACACACTTTGTTTTGTTATGTGGTTCCTTCTTTTAACTTTTGTCTGCTTTAACTGACTTTTTACCATTGACTAGACATTATCGTGCCTCTGCCACTGGCACTGCGAACCGTGGCCATAAGAAGCCAAGAAATCCAATACTCGACAATAGCTAAGATGAAAACAAGTTTAGAACACGACAAGCATTCTCGAGACCTGCTAATTAGTGTATAAATACTATGATCACTTCATGCTCTTTAGTTGTAAAAAAAAAGAAGAAAAGCACAAACTTAACTTTGTTGAGTTAAAGGCCAAAACTTTCACTACTTAATTTCGCTTTCCACCTTACCCACAATGATGATCTATCTTGCCATAGTAGCTGGATCCCCGTGACCACAAAAAAAAAAAAAAAAGCTCATGAAAATTGAGCAAAGACCCTTAAGTCGGGTCCCCTCTACCCTAGTGAAACGTGCCACCATGTTGCTCACCTTGTTTTGTTACAGTGGTGTCAGCCTGAGCAGGTCACAAGTTTTAATTTCCAAGAGGGTAAGTGTTATAAAGGCCAAAAATGCCTTCTCTGGGGCGTAACTACACCAAACTTTCAACTTACCCAGGTCAAAAATTTCCAGTACCTATACCAAACTAGTCAAAAATGGAGACTGAGATTGAGGTGATGGACTGTAGTTTTGAAATTTAAGTACCTCTTCTTTTTTCTCTTCCTTTGGTTGTTTGTTTTCTTCTTCTTTGGATTCTTCATTGGGTTTAGGCAAAGGCGAAATTATCTCTACTTTCCTGCCACTTTTCCTTTGCAGCCTCTCGCATACTTTGATGGGTTCTGCCATTTTGCCTTTCACCACCACCTTACTGGCTTTAATATCTGTGGTCACATCTTCAACCCCTGCTTAATTTGATCCAACATGAAAACAAAAGAGAAAGAATCAAACTTCATCTAAAACCATTTGAAGATAGCTGAGAATCTGAGATCATACAATGGTGTTTACGTACTCATAAGGGGTACAGAAGATGATTTGTATGTGTTAAAACAGCAACTAGTTTACAAATTATTGTGACATGTTACAAACTAATAACTAGAATCTCTCTTTTGGTAAAGGAATCTGTCAATATCTAAGAAAAAGTTATTTCTGGATTTAAAGAAGTGAATATTCATTACTTTGAAGATGGCAAAGAAAATTAAGGACACTCTTAACTAGAAGTTGATAGAAAATTTAGAATAAATATATGGTGAAAGAGAGACTAGAGACCTTCAAATCCTTTCAAAACTCTAGCAATTTTTCTAGCACAGGCCTCACAGTGCATATCAACCTTCAGAACAATCTCAGGAGGCTCTTCTTTCTTCTCCTCTCTGCCTTCTGCTCCTTTCTTTGCTTCGTCTTTGTTCTCCTTTTTTATTGACAACCAAAACATCAGATCTATGAACACAACAATCTGAAACTAAAAAACTGTGTACGTACATAACAAACAGAACAGAAAGCAGTATTTTATATTAATGGAGGGCTCAGAAACATATGAACTTACTTCCCCCATTTCAGAGATGATTCTCCAAAGTACTTTACTTCAAATACTCACAGAAGCAGAGCTGCTATGGAAAACCAACGAGAGTAACTCAGTGCCTCTCTATTTAAGAGTTTAAGCAACGTCTGAGGTGGATTGTTTATTCCAGACATGTGTGTGTCCTTTTGGTGACTGAGACTTGTACCCTGTAGGACATGTTGATCTCATGAAACGTGTTACGTGCAAAATTCAATTTCTCATCAACCCATTTTCCAATATAACATTGGTGATCAGTGACTGTCGATATACTCACGATTAATAATAATATAAACAGTGAAAAATATAGTTTTTAGAAATAATTTTTTTTAATTTACAATAATGATTACCAAAAGTTACCAACTTGATCATAGGTACCTTTCTATATATTTAACAAATACTTTTGAAACTTTTCGAAAGATCATCTCCTCCTAATCATAAGGCAAATCCAAAATCTACTACTAATAATAACACCACCATCGAGTGAGAGTGCTGCATAAATGCAAAATTTAGAGAGATTTAGTAGTATACAACCTTATCCTTAAAAAATAAAGAGCCTAATAATAATATCAACAATAACACTCAATGAGAATCTTATAAAAATGCAGAGTTTTCAGAGATATAGTAGTATGCAATCTTATCCCTATCAGGTAGAGAGGCCAATAACTACAAAAATAACATGAGAGTCTCGCAAAAATGCAGAGTCTGAGGAGATCTAGTAGCATGCAACCTTATTCTTACCTAGTAGAGAAGCTAATATCAAAAATATCTAAAATATTTCAACTTTAAAAAATGATAAAATATAAAATATTTGTTTCATAAAAAATTAAATGCTTTTAATATACGCACATATTTTTCTTTTATAATTAAATTAAATATTTTGCTTTAAATAATTTACAGAAAGAATATTTTATAATTATAGTATATGCAAAATTAAAAGACAAATTTTGATGAAAATTTAATAATCAAATCAAAAATAAAAGTAGAACATAAAATCAAGTAAAATAAATTAGTGTTTTGGTGTCATAGAAATGTTAAAACCTACAAATTCTAAATTTTTTGTGCATCATAAACTATAAGTCAAGAATTCAAATCCATTATATTGATTCTTATGGTTTATCTCATTTTTCATTAGATTTTTATTAAAACAAAGGAAATTACAAGAGACAAATTTTATGAAATAATGATGAAATGTATTTCAAAAATCAAATCAAACACAAATTTTGTTTGACTTAATTATTCCCAAACTCAATACAAATTTTACTAAATTGGACTTTAAATTCACATATAATCTCACATTTAAGGATGAGAATTTTGGCCCGGCCTGGTCTGACCTGATTTCGACCCAACCCACGGGCAGGTCACGGGCCAAAACAGTTCGGCTCGGCCTGTGACTCAATCGGAAAAACAAAAACAATGCCATTTTTATTTTTAAAAATTATATAAGGCTGAGCTGGAGCACCTGTGGCCCATCGGGCTATAGCCTGCTAGTTCTGACCTGTCAGGCTATGGGCTATCTAACCCGATCTATTAACATCCCTACTGATATTTAGGTACGCTCAAGTCCTTAAAATAAAGCCTTAAAATAAAGTCTTAAGGCTTGTCCTGGACAAAGTATCCAAAAAAAAAGGAAAAGGTCTCAATAACATAAGCGAATAAAAGGGATAAACCGTGAAAGAACAGACACTTTAGTATGATAAAGTCGGTCGTTTTGTCATTAAGTGGTTGCTCATAATACATTCTCATTGGCTTTTCTATTCACGTACTTTTTCAGATCGCAAAACTCCAAGAAAAGGATATCGATTAGGTTTCCTTTAATTACAACCCACTACGAGAACCTTTCTTTCATTACATTTAGTCTAAAGACAATATGATTGTGTTCTTGACACGACTCATTATTATAGATTCCATCAACTAAACAATCAATGTATACAAATTAAGTGGTTGCAAATTTTACCATTCATATAATTTTAGTGGATTTGAAGCCTCCAAATCTATGTTTGAACTCAATTTTTTATATTAGATTTGGACTCACGTATCATAATATAGTTTAGTTTATTCTATAGCTCTATTATTAAATTTTTTTATGCTTCACATTTAACAAAAAAATTCATTAAATAAAGGGATAATAAGTTTTGAATTATCAAATTTTTTTTGGAAAATTTTCAATTCAATGTTAAATCTTTTAAAATTTTCAATCAAGTGATTAACTTTTTAAAACCCTAACAACTCAATTCAAATTGTTAATTGTATTAATATTTTAGCGATTACACTAATAAAATCATCTTTGCCTATGACATGAAGGTTTCCACGTCAAAATTTGATGAACACATAAGCATCTATATGGTTTAATATTTATAAGGTATGAATTATACGTAGTGTCATATATTATGAATTAGTCCACACAAAAGCCTACATATTAATAAATTTTCTCATTAAATACTTAACTGTCATGATCAAAGATGGTTCTGTTAATCATATTGATAAAATAATAACAAAACTAACGTTTTGATCTAAGTTATTAAGATTATAAAGAGTTAGTCACATAACTGAAAATTTAAAAGATTTGACATTGAATTGAAAAAATCTCAAAAAATTTGATACTCTAATTATGCCTTAAATAAAAATGAAAAAATGATATTTAATAATAGAAAATAAGTAAAAGGGTATCTCATTTTTAATAATAATAAATACTCTTACAATGACTTGTAGATGCATAAAATCACATCACTTGTGTCCATCTCATGTAGAAGGTAAGTAATTTATTGAGTCATTATATGGAATTTGGTTCATAAGAGTTTAAATATTTACATATTTAACAATAAATCTTGTCATCAGTTGTTAGTTAACAACTTAATTGCAATGAAATAGTCCCTTGGTTTGATATGATTTGGAAGAATTCATTGAATCCAAAAGCTACAATTTTTTCATGGCTAGCGAATAAAAACAGACTCCAAACAAAAGATTGTTAGTTTGGAGAGTATGATCCTGTATGTGTCTTATGCAAGCTAATGAATGAAAGCCGCAACCATCTTTATTTTAAGTGTACGTACACGAAAGTAATTTGGAGTAGAATTATGATTATGTTACAGTTATCTAGATACACCTTTGAGTGGGGGAGACTTTCAACATGATAATAGGGTGCACGAAACATGGTTGTTTGGATGGTTTACTAGTGAAGACAGCGTACAAGAATGTCATTTATGCAATTTGGAGGAAAAAGAATAGCAGAATATACAAAGGAGTGGAAGAGGACAAACATCTATTAGTGGAACACATTGTCAACTACACTCGAGAAACTATTATTGCTTACCAACAACAAAGATCTACTAGCCAAAATTTGACTAGAATTTGGTTGCTGTAATTTGATGTTTATGTGTATTTTTGTGTTTAAGGATGCTTTTGATTTGAATCGTTGGTCGTAGTTAGAGGTTAATTGTAATGTCGATTAATAGCTTTTGCTAGTCTAATAAATTTCTTTTTTTTTTAACAACTTCAAGTTTTAAACAGTTCATATCAATACGAATGTCAAAGGATGGCAGTGAATGGCTATAAAGGAGAACGGAGCCCAGAGTTCCTGATTCCAAGCCCCCACTTCAAGGCGATGATACGTGAGAAATCCATCTTATGGTTTTGGCTGGTAGTGCTATTATAGTATCTTAGAAAGGAAAGGGAATGGTTTCAGAGAGTAGGCCAGACCCTCTCATGATATAGTATCCACTCAGTGATTGACAAGTGCGATGATGAGCATTATCATCTGCCATAGATCCTTGAATGAGATCGAATGTCGATGTGAAAAAAGAAAAGAGAAGGGTGAGGGGAAGATAAAGAGAGGAAGATGAGTGAATTTTGTACGTTCATTTCCTGTCTTCACGTAAAAAAGTTGACGCAAGTGGCCAGTGAAAGAATCTCAACGACAGAGTAACGATAGTCTTTATATATAACTAGACTGAATTTGAATATGCATGAATTTGGTCACCTGGGTTACATGCAAAAATGGAAAACAAAATTCAAGAGTTGAGTTTCAGATAACCTTTTCTTTTCTTTTTATTTCGTATGTAACTCTCAACTTGAGCATTTGAAAAGGGTTTGGAAAACATTATTAGAAGGTTGAATTTAAACCAACTTTTATGAGTTTAACAATACGAGATGAATGTATCGAATGCAATGGATAAAAATTAAAAAAAGGCATTGAAAGGAATCAGATGAAAGGGAAAGGAAAGGAAGAGTTTGGTTTTCGAAATGATAGAATAGAAAAGTCGATTCTGAAACCTCATCTTGGAATCCTGAAAGCAAAAAGTCAATAAGTCATGACAAATATCAAAAAGACAATGCATAAAATGAACAGTGGTCCCTGCGAGAATTTGTAAAAAAGAAAAAAAAAAAGTTAAGAGCATAACAATTATTAGATAGAAATAAGGGTTTGGGATCCATATCTTGAGTTCCACCGTTTCGGGAATGTACATGCATGCCACGTTTAATTTAAGTACTTATGTGACCCTTTTTCTCTTGATCTTCCTTCTATGAAATTGAACCAATGAGATCTTGAAACGAGCATAGTGTTAGTAAACAATCAAATATATGAGCGTTAATTTAGATGTACCTCACAGACTTTATAGTTCATTGATAAAGAAAGCCATGCTTGACCAGCTCTTTCAAACTTTCCATTGTATAGAACCTAAGTAGGTACAGTCAAATGTAATATGTTTTTACATTGAGAATGATGTTAAATGAGAGCCAACCCTCGATTATCCTATCTCTTAATCACTCGACAATCTAGTTGTTGCCTAGTCACTAGGTGATGAATCTAACATTCTTGTCTCTAAGAAAGTCTTGAAGATACTGTTGTAGGATACAAGAATTTAACTCTTAAAATTAGATATCAAGACTTCTCAAATTATTGAACTAAGTGAGAATAATAAGAAGGATGGGATGTCACTAATGGATTAAGAATTTAATAAGAATTTTCGTTCAAATCTTTTATAAGTAATGTTCAATATGAGGTAATTATTAATTTATAATTTAGAAACATGTGATTACTTGTGTTTATGTGTCATTTTGAGTATAAATCCTTGGTGATAGATTATTTGAGTTTGAAATATGAATAAGGTATTTTTAAAGGATGAACCTTAGTACCTATAATTAGAGATTGTATACAAAATAAGATCATTAAGTTAAAATTTACATCAATTGGGTTATTATTTCTCTAAATTTTTGAATAAGGATAAATAATGCTTAATTAAAGGAAAATTAGTATTTGTTTAATGGGAATTCTTTTTGATAAGGTCCTTTATATGATCAAATTATTCTTTGATTGATGTTTAGTTAGTTGATATATGTTCTGATATTATTTTATTGATTTTTTTATACTTTAATTTGAGTTTTAAAGATGATTCCTTAAACTATCAGACTAATTGGTTGACCAAAATTTTAGTGTGGTCGACTAATATCTTTAAAATTCACTCCCCATTTTATTTTTAGTGAGTTTATTGATTTTTTGGTTACTTATCTAATCACCCAAATAGTCTCATTGGTCGACCAATGTCCTTCAATAGACGACCAATGTCTCTTTCAGGTAAGACAATTAAGTTAGCTTCTGATGGTCGATATATAAAGGTCAACCTCCTTTGCCTTGATTATGCTCTCTTTTTCTTTCTTAAGGCTCCTCAAATTCCTAGATAACTCACTTGTACATTGACAAAACATTCATGGAAGTGTAACCGCAGCAATCAAGCACCTTGATAAGACATTGTAATGGTTCAAATATTGTTTCTTTTTTCCACATATCAGAATAATTTGAACTCACAAAAAGACCTAACTTCTCCACCTTGTGCCAAGGAACTAAAATCATGAACTTCTTAACAAGAACAAATCTTTCCTTCTGCATAAATCGCCCTAAAAAATTCCCTAGCTTTCATCTCCTTGAGACAATTCATACACCCCCATCAACTCTCCATACCTTAACCAAAGTCATAAACACCACTATTAGCCTTCTATATATTTCTGAACCAATCTAAATACCATTCTCCGATCAACGTCCGAACAATAGGTTTTTATGCAAGTACACAAATCGCATAGCATCCTGCCAAAAGCCCCCACCATTTTTAACGGATCCTACCGGCTTCATAAGCCTTAAATTATTGTGTTGAAAAAGCACCCAAATCGAAAGTTCCAGATTGACCTAACCCCAAATGTGACCCGTTTTGACCCGAAAGATTCGACTTGAACTGGACCAATCCTACTTGATCAGACCATATTGAACTTGATTTGACTCGAACCGAAAAATAATTGACCCGAATCAACTCGAGAAATGACCCAACCCAATTTACCATTAAAAGGTTAATCATATAATTGAAAATTTTAAAAGATTGAGAACTAAATTAAAAAAGCTCAAAAATTTAACATTTTAAAATTTATTATGCCTAAAATAAAAGATAAAAAGTGAAATTTAATAAAAGAAAATAAGTAAAAGGGGACCTCATTTTTAATAATAATAAATACTTTTACAATGACTTATAGATGCATAAAATCACATCACTTGTGTTCATCTCGTGTAGAAGATAAGTAATTTATTAAGTCACTATATGGATTTTGGTTCATAAGAGTATACATATTTATCAAAACTACAAGTTTTAAACAATTGAGATCAATATGTATGTCAAAGGATGGTTATAAAGGAGGACAGAGCCCACAGTTCTTGATTCCAAGCAGGTGATGATACATGAGAAATCCATCTTATGGTTTTGCCTGGTAGTGTTATTATAGTATTTTGGAAAGGAAAGGGAATGGTTTCAGAGAGGAGGACCCTCTCATAATATAGTATCCACTCAGTGATTGACAAGTGCGATGATGAGTGTTATCATCTGCCATAGATCCTTCAATGAGATTGAATGTCGATATGAGAAAGGAAAAAAGAGGGTTAGGGGAAGAAAGAGAAAAAGATGATTGATTTTTGTACATTCATTTTTTGTCTTTGCGTCAAAGTCTTCAAGTAAAAAATTTAACACATAAATATGAATTATTTCAAATGAAACACGATGAAATCATTTTTTAGCATGTATACTAGATTTATAGATATTCTTAATTCTCTCAAAGGTCTTGGAAATATCTATACTAATGTTGAATTAGTAAAAAAGTTGTTTAGGTCACTTCTAAAGACATGAGAAGCTAAAGTGATAGCATTACAAGAAGCCAAAGATCTAACAACACTACCATTAGAGGAACTTATTGGATTTCTCTTCACGTATGAAATGAGGCTCCAAGAGACACAAGAAGAGATGATGCTTTCGGAGAAAAATAATTTAGGCTATATTTGGTTGGACGTAAGGTTTTTAACGGAATGGAATGTAAATAGATGTAATATTAGAAAATTGTTGTTTAGGAGGGATGGAAGGGTTCATAATGTAATATAGTGAAATGTTATTTGGAAGAAGGGTTCATAATGTAATATAGTGAAATGTTGTTTGAAAAAAGGGTTCATAATGTAATATAGTGAAATGTTATTTATTATTTTACATTCTATCCTAAACTCATCAAATTAGAGATAACTTATTTTTACTGTTTAGGATAGAATGAAATGTAATGTGAAACCCTCTTCTTCTATTCTATTCCATTTCATTCCATTATAAACCTTTCTCCCAAACGATAGAATAATATTATATCCCATTTCATTCCATTAATAACAACCCAACCAAGCATAGCCTTAGTGTTTAAAGCCTCAAAAGATGAATCAAGCAAAGAGGAAGAGACATCAATTAGTGAAAACGAAGAAGAAGACATTGGCTTGCTTATTAGAAAATTCAAGAAGTTCTTGAAGAAGAAATTCTCTAAAAGAAAGGACTTCAAGGAAGGCAAAAATGATTTAAATTCTCTAATATTGCTTACTTTGAATGTAGAAAACCCGAGCATATAAAATCACAATGTCCTCATCTAAAAAATAATGAGAAGTATGAGAGAAAATATAAGAAGGAGAAGATGAAAAATAAGAAACCACTAAAAGCATTAATTTGGGATGACATAAGTAAATCCAAGAGCAAGCATTCAGGAGAAGAAATAGCCCATATGTGCTTTATTGGTATGGACAATGATGAGGTAACATCCAACCCTAGTTCTTGTAATGATAGTGACGTTGATTTAACAAATGATGAATTAGTAGAAAGTTAAAAAATCGTGAGTAAGAAAAAAAATAAATTGTCTTCCAAACTCAAAGAAGTTCAAAAGTGTTGGATACATGCATGAATGATAATGAAAAGATGAAAAGTGAATTACATAGTATTAAAGCATAAAAAATGTAATTATTAATGATAACCATGACTTTGATGAATTAAGGTGTAAAAATTAAACATTGAAAAAGGAAGTAGATTCCCTTAAAGATTCCTTGTCCAAATTTACTAAAAGGAGTAAAAAATTAGAAAGCATACTAGGAGCCTAAAAGAATTCTAATGATAGGCATGGAATTAAATATAATTGTAAGAGTGCTTTTAACACTAAAACTACTTTTGTCAAAAGAAAATATTTACATAGTGAAGAATCGTTTCCTAAGTTGACAAATGAGCAAAGAGCATCTACATCTAACCATACACATGCATATATCACATCCACTAGGGCTCAAACTAATAGCAAACATCAAGCTTTCATAAATGACTCATAAACTAGGCATAGAGTTGAATACTCTTAAGAAAAAGAATAGGCATAATTTTTATGATAACATGCAAACTCTTTCTCACTCTTATAGAAGCATGCATCACATCTTCATTCATGGTATGCATCATATACATAATCATGTTAGGATTTTTCATCATCTTAGGAGACTAATCAACATATTTAATGTCCAACGAGTACTTCCTCATTATGCACACACACATAAAATTCTAAGCAATGCATTTATAGATCATCATGACTCATATAACATGGTATGACATTTTAATGGTAATTTTGGAGTCATTAATAATTTTTTCTTTATCAAATAAAGAATGCTAAACAAACCTTTGAAAGTGTAGGTTGAAAAGAAGAAGGAACCAAGCTTATTTGGGTTCCTAAAACACATGGATTACCTTATTTTATAAGGTTATTAGAAAAGAAAGAGCTAATGGTTAGTAGCTTTGAATTGTGCAATATTTTAGAATTTATATCTTTTATCTTGATGAATCTAACATTCTTGCCTTTAAGAAAGTCTTGAACATGTTGTTGTAGGATATGGAGAATTTAATTCCTAAAATTAACCATTAAGACTTCTCAAATTGTTGAACCAAGTAAGAATAATGAGAAGGATGCGATGCCGTTAATGGATTGAGAATTAAAAAAGAATCTTCATTCAAATATCTCATAAGTAATGTTCAACATGAGACAATTATTAATTTATAATTTAGAAATATGTGATTACTTGCGCTTATGTGTCATTTTGAGTATAAATCCTTGTTGATGATTATTTGAGTTTGAATTATGAATAAGGTGTTTTTAAAGTGTGAACTTTAGTACCTATGATTAGAGACTATATGCAAAATAAGGTCATTAAGTTAGAATTTACATCAATTGGGTTATTATTTCTCTAAACTTTTGAATAAGGATAAATCATGCTTAATTAAAGGAAATTTAGTTTTTGTTTAATGGGAATTCTTTTTGATAAGGCCCTTTATATGATCAAATTCTGCTTTGATTGATATTTAGTTAGTTGATGTGTGTTTTAATATTATTTGTTAAAGATTTGCTCCTTTAATTTGAGTTTTAAAGATGGTTTATTAAGCTATCTAGTTAACTGGTCAATCAATACCTTAGTGTGGTCGACCAGTATCTTTAAAATTGACTTCTATTTTATTTACAATGAGTTTGCTAGTTTTTTGGTTACTTATCTGATCACCCAAATAGTCACATTGGTTGACCAATATCCTTCAATTGTCAACCAATGTCTCTTTTTGGGATGACAATTATACATATTTGGTAGATATATATAGGTTTACCATAACTATTTATTGGTTGATCATTTTCTCAAACCAACATACATGATTTAATGTCCCCCCCTTTTTTTTTTCCTTGCTTCTATTTTCTCTTTTTCTTGTTTAAGCCATCTTAAAACCTTAGATAACTCACCTATACCTTTGGAAAACACCACACCCTGTTGCAAATAGATACAACTTCAATTTTTTCCTTCTTTTTTTAATTAAAGATCTTTATAATTCACGTTCTTTTTGCATAAGCCCCTAACATTAGGATTACTTGAAAATGTTTATAAATTATTGATTCACTTAAATTTTTTAAAGTTTGATTGCATAATATTTTTTATTTCAAAATTTCAAAATTGGCTACTTTATTCCATCATTATTTTTGAAATTTAGGATTTTATAAATTATATATTCTTTTTATGAAATTGATTGTTGGATATTACAATTATGCTTTATTTGTTACAATTTCAACTCTTAATTTTGTCAAAACTTGCTCTTTATGCCTTAATTAAAATTTTAACTTAGGAATAATACCGAAATTAAAAATTTTCAAATTAGACACAATTATGAATGTCCTTATAAAAATTGACCTTTTGTTTTGACTTTTTAAATATTCAATAGCACTCTTTGACGAGAAAGTTTGACAATCTTGATTAAGTTCATCTTTTTAACCAATTTAACTTAATGCATAACACTTTACATTGTGCATTTTTTTAATTTCTTTTTGATGATTTCAAAATAGAGGAGGAAGTTTGGTGATATTAGATTTAACGGGAGTGATAACATTCAGGGAGAGTGATAAATTCAAGGGGAGTAACGATATTTAGAGGGAGTGATTGTTTTGTCATTTTTATATTTCTTGCATTTCATATGATATGCTTGAGTAAATTTATGTTATCTTCATATATGCATATTTCTTTGATTTTGAATATATTTTTCGTTCTTGATATTGAATTATGCTTTTTATATTGAATAGTATTTTATGCATTAATTAAGGGGGAGTTAATCAATATTTTGAATTATATTTTGTGTGCTTAATTTTATTATCGTTCTTTAATATCACAAATGTTTTATCATCATCAAAAAGGGTAGGGGATAGTTGTTCTCTAATATTACAAATATTTTATCATCATAAAAAAGGGGGAGATTGTTAAACTAAGGGATGTTCCAATTAATGTTTTGATGATAACAAAACATAATTATTACTAATGTATTTATTATTTTGATCAAAATTAATATTAGAAAAAAATAAAGTCATAAACTCAAGAAGATAGTTTTTGAGGTTGAGATAAAGAAAAACAACTCACGTATAGGTAAATCGTCCAAACAATAAGATGTCTAAGAGTAACATGATAACAAATTTAACATTATTAGACTTTTTAAAACTTTTTTAATTCATGGTCAATCCTTTTAAAGTTTCTAATTTAATTACTAGCCTTTTAAAACTCCTATAACTTAGATTAAATAGTTGTTTTTATTGATAATTTAAATAATTATAAAATTGAAAGATATTTTTAATAAGATTTTAAAATAAAAAATTCACATCAATATTTGACAAATCCAAGTTATCCATTTGGCATGCTATATCACCAACTTTTTTTGGCATTAGATTTTAAAGTACAAATTGTATCATTTTATAAACATTTAAAGTATAAAGTAATATAAAAGATAATAATAACCATTAATTTAAACCTTTTACAAAATATTAAAAGATAATTTGCGTGTTTAAGTTTTTTAAATAAGAGTTACATTATTGATAATAGATTGTGGCTCTTGTTAAGATAATTTATATTAATGCTAAACGTACACGCATCTTGAAAATTCAAAATCAGATTTACATTTTATAATTTTAAAATTTATGGAATTTAAAACTTACATTATAGATAATTTGATTATAATTTTTTAATGAACCAAGCAACTATAAGACCAATTAAAAAAACATAAAAATAGACAAAACTTAAACTTTAACAATATAATTTATTATTTACATTTTAGTTGAGCAAGTTATATTTTCACTTATATCTTGCGTTAAATAAAAATCTTAGTTGTATTGATAAAGGAGGACTAGGTTAAAATGTTATGACAAATAAGAGGACTTAATGATTTAAAAAATCAAGCAAAATGACATAAATTTTATTTATTTTTATTGAAATGATGAATTCAATTTAAGTAATATTTATAAATATAAATATACTCCTATTTTACTAATTATCCTTTTTGTGAATTACAATATTTTATGCTTTTTAAAAAAATATAATAATGGGATAATAATAGGTCGGGTTGAGCTTGAGGCCTGATCAGACTCAAGACAACATACTTGAGCCTAGCCCAAAAAGATTTTTTTTTTAAGAAATCAAAACTACATCGTTTTCTTTTATAACTGTTTTAAAGAAACGCATAATACTCACTGAGCTCGTTTAGCTCACTCTTTCTCCTGTTTTCAAAATA
>JAOQMM010000171.1:2698324-2724775 GCA_027563515.1 Erythroxylum platyclados | reverse complement strand
CTATATGCATTAGGATCCCAATTCATAGATCTCTCGGTTTGAGATAGAAAAATAAGAGGATCGAATCATTTTTTCTAACTCTGTTTCAAATTTGAAAAATGTTACTTGGCGAAGTGCTTCTCCAAACTAATGTCATCTATCCTTGAAATTAGGTCTGATAAAAATGAGATTAGGTTAACCAATTGATTCTTTAATATTTCAACAGAACTAATAATTTCCAGCATCCTTCATATTCCAAAAGATCTTTATATTGGGATTTAGAGACTAATCCCTGGGAATTGTCATAACCATTTCCCTCAAAAGATATCCATATCTGTTACTCCTTTTTTATGAGGAAACTTTGGTATCAACTTCCATAACATCCAAAGTTTTATCTTTATGGCTTACCTCTAGATTCTTAATGTTTCCTTGTTTGGCCTCTCTAGTTGTGTGATATTGCATCAGGCTATTGCATAAAGATATTAGGTTTAGAGCCACAAAGTTTGTTGTGGGTTCAGGCTGTTCTACAATGCTTCTGGTATTAACAGTGACTTGTTTTGAGTTATTTATTTGTTGTTAGGTTGATCTATCAGCTCTAAGGCACCTATACAATAGAGTAGATGGAGCAGCTCATTTCTAACAAATCCAAATAGGTTGCTTCTGCTCCAACTTTGCTTATAAATCTGCGATGGCATTTCAATCTCTTAGTTGATACGAGACTTTGTACTTCATGCTCTTCCAGTTAGTGACTTCATATCCTTAGTGAAACCCCCATCCTATGGCTGTGACTCAGTATCCATTGTCTCAAAGAACTTACAAGCTATCAAGGAGTCCAATACTACCTCCAGCTTCTTGATTCCTCGCTACAATGCCAACATAAACCCAATTTTGATGCTAACTTGCAATTACATATGCATACCAGAACAGGAATTGCAATTAGGAGTGAACTTCTTCCAAGAATGCTTTTAGAAACTGTTTTAATAAGTTGTGCTTTAAAATTTTCCTGGAGTTCCAAGGCATGGATGCGTGGAACTAAAGATCATTTTCTCTTTGATTTTTGTTTAATTGTACTTCTTCTGTGACTATTTATGCTCCAAGTAATTTACCTTATTGCCTGGGTCATCTCTATTCTTCTTTCTCTGTAGAACAGCTGGTTTCTTGAATGTATGCGAGCTTTTGCTTTCAAATGACATTATGTTGATAAGATGTTCTGTAAATTTCTGAAGTTCCAGGACTGGATATATTGAACTACAGATCATTCGGTCTTTTATTTTTTATTTAATAATGCTGCTTTTAATTATTTGCACTCCAGGTTATTTACCTGATTGCTAGATCCATATCTCTTTGTTCTTTTCTCTCATTTGCCAAATTATTTTCATTGCAGGTCAATGTTAACTTAGCAGGTTTACCTGCATTAGTCGTGCCATGTGGATTTGATGAGGCAGGACCTACTGTCCTTCCTGTTGGTCTTCAGATGATTGGTGCAGCTTTTGAAGAGGTATCTTTTCAAGTAGCTACTCAGTGTTTCAAATCCCTTCTTAGTTTATTTGTATTTGCACTTTCTCAGAAAATAACCAGACTAGTAGGAAATTCTTGCAATCTAGAATGGTTATTAGCCCTGTAGGCAATGTTATCCAATTGAAATAGAGGGAGAGATACCTGATCATGATTAAGGTATCATCTCTA
Source organism: Erythroxylum platyclados (assembly GCA_027563515.1). Classification (NCBI taxonomy): domain Eukaryota; kingdom Viridiplantae; phylum Streptophyta; class Magnoliopsida; order Malpighiales; family Erythroxylaceae; genus Erythroxylum; species Erythroxylum platyclados. Next base: position 2,723,110 of record JAOQMM010000171.1, on the reverse strand, counting down.
CCTTGACCAAAATTGGTACCATTGTCAGCTACCATGTCAAGTGGCTAACAACTTACATGTTTCCTTTTCTTGGGGGAACCTCTTATGGTTTCAGTCCATTTAGTGTGAAGTTTTGTCTCTAATTGGAATGATTGTATCTAGTTATTTAAAATTTAGTCTTGCAAGACTTAAGTAGACCTCCAGATTCCATATATCTTGGGATGATATATGTTTCAGCTTGTTAAATTAATAATTCATCTTTACTTTCTACCGATACCAAAAACCTAAAATTAGAAAATGGTTAGTAATATCCCTCTAATTTTCTGCTAGCCGAATTATTTCAGCTTATATGTTGCTTTATGCTCAGGGATGGTTAGTATTGAGATATTAACACAGTGTTTATTATAATGTAATATGAGGTGTAACACATCCATATTACAATTCAATTATACCCTTTTTGTTTGCATTTATTAGATATTATATGATTTATTCATTGGCATATTAATTACATTACATGTTTAATCTTATACCGATATCCTTATGATACATTCTAAGTTCCATTTTCTTTATATCATATCATACCAAGCGTCAACCGAGATAATAAAACATGAGGTTGCATTAGTTGGGCCTTGTACTTCTCCCTTTCCTTTCTCTGATTATGTTGTTAAAAGCAGGTTCACAAGTTATTCTGTATCATTGCACATGTGTGTGTTAGTTAAATGAGCATGAATGTAATATATTTTGATCATGAAAATGATTATCTTTGGATTGATTATGCAGGATAAATTGTTCAAAGTAGGTCATATTTTTGAGCAAACTCTTCAGGGTTGCAGTTTTGTGCCTCCATTAGTGGCAACTGCTCTTTCATGATAGCTGCCACAATATCTGAGGTTGGTGAGACAGAATTCTTTGTATATCATGTGAGGAATACTTTTTTGGCTAGATCTGCTGATTTTTCCCCCCTTTTCCAATTCCAAATAGATAGGCATGAATATAAATTTTTAATTTATACTCAACTGTTTGACCTAATCATTATTTCTTTACTTCAATTCAAGTGCAATCATTCATAAGTGACTAATATTCAATATTGATAACTGTAGTATAGTATGCAGAGAGGTGAAAATTGAATAACATATGAGCTAATGTGGCTACTCATTTCATGGATGTCACCTTTAGAGATTTTTACTTTTATTTTTATATTGCAATGCATCCTATATATTTGGTTGCTTATATTTAATACAACGCCGAAGTAAAAAGTAGAGGCACTTTTTTTAATATGGTATCAGAGTGAGAGTTCCTTTTAACTTTTCTCTGCAAAAAATAAAAAAAAATCGCTTCTTTGTACTCAATTGTTTCTTGAGTAAAGATTAATAATATAAATACTAGCAAGCCCAATTATTTTCAACAAAATTCTAGAAATACATACTTGGACCGGAAATCTGCACACATGTTTTGTTCTTTGAGTTTTGTCGCGATCACTGATAATTTAGATGACTTGGTATTACAATTAGTGCTTAGAGGCTATCATCGTCACGGAGCTAAATCTCCTGTGCCTTTTATTTTGTACCTATTCTGTACTGTAATATTTTCACCATCTACCAAATTACTCAACCCTTAAATCAATGATTTGATTTACATAAAAGGGGACAGAGATGGTACAGGGTTAAAGGGAGTGTCCATGGTCACCCACTCTAAAGCTGGAGACGAGCAGCTATCGAGGCTTTCAGAGCTGCTCAGCAGGCTACTCTGTTCCCTAGGATTGATTCCATCTGTCAAACAATTCAACAGCACTCTGACACCTTTGAGGTGCTGCAGAAATCACTAGCTTCCCAACAATCAGTGGTCACTGACATGATTCCATGCTTGAACAAGCAACCATCCCAACCTCTCCTGCTACCTCTACCGACCACAACTTCTTATCCTCGCATTCAAAAACAGCTATGGACTTCCAGCACTCCTTCCCTTCTACCATGCCTCTTTATTCAACAAACCACTCAGCCTTCTCTTCCAGTGGAGTTTGAAGGACAACAGCTGTTATTACAGCTTGCCAAGATAATTGGGGTATCGACCCATAATCCAACGTGGGAAGCCCACACCTAAGGTACTAATTCAGTAGGAGCATCAACCCCTTTCGGATGCAAACTGAGAACCTCTTCAGGAATTTATTCAAGACTTTCCTCACTTCAACATTGAGGACAAGGTTTCATCTGAGGCAAGGGATAATGTTCCAGGCCTGGTATTTAGCAACGAAAGGGCTGGTCCACAAACATGGAAGAGTAACCGAGTCATTAGAAAACTACCCAAGTTGCTGACTATGTCTGAGGTGACGAGTTTCTTTGTCTGTCACTGAATTCTGTTTATCTGTTATTGTACTCTGTTATGCAAATGCTGATTTGTATGCTCTCTCTCTCTCTCCCCCCTCTTTTCCCAGAAAACAAATTTTCCCTTCGAAAACAACCTTTTCCCAGAAATTGCTTGCTTCGAAAACCATAGTCATCATGTCGCCCATAATCTCCTCTACTTGTCACCAAGTTTTCCATTACAAACTCATAGCACCATTCTCTTTTGGTGACGATCAAATTCGTGTCTTTTATGCAAACGTTCAAAACCAACCTCCCAAGTCTATCAAATTCACTCTCAAGTCTTGCTCTGCAACCTCTCCTCGTGTACCGTAATTACTAAATTGATCTTTTACTCATCTTTGTGCAAATTCATTGACTACTCCCTTTCAATTTTTTATCATTACAATCCAAAGAACTTATATTTATTCAATGCACTAGTATGTATAAGAATAGTAATGGATTGAACCAAATTTGAGTCTTTTAGGCTATGCTTGGTTGAATGTAAGGATTTTGATGAAATTAAATAGAATGTAATAAATTGGAATGGTTCATAATAGAATAGAATGTAAATAAATGTAATATTAAAAAATTGTTGTTTGGAAGGGATGAAAGGGTTCACAATATAATGTAGTAAAATATTGTTTGGAAGATAGATGAAATGAGATATAATATATGTATAATAATAATGAATGACTATTTTATTCTTAATAGAGCAAAACATATTAGAATACATATTGACAAAATTTGATTTTCTAGTTATATAAAATCAAAAAAACATAAAATTAATGTCATTACAATTGCAAAATAATCACGTCATTTTTAACTGAATTTTCAAATTTTATTTTTTGTATTAGTATATATACATCAAAACTACAACTTTATTTTTCCAATCTTATAGATCACAACTACAATATGAATACACACAACAAAATTATCAAATCTAGAAATTAAATGAACGATTGAGCTTCATAGCTTAAATCAGTCATACAAATTTTCACTCCATCAAGTTCCTAATACGCTTTAAGGATTGAACTGATCAAATAAAAAAAACTGACGTTAAATAGGTTCATTAATGAAAAAGGAGTCTGTGATTGATATCCCTGATGTTACAATACTCTTCAAAGCTAACTGTCTCATGCTTGATATTTTACATTTGTTTCCTTCAAGTAAAGAAGATCATTTGAAAAAGAGACACTACGGAAACATGAGGAAGACATTGAAATTCGTAACTTAAGATGATGTGGTAAGTATTCTAATTAACATATGAGCACACACTTGCAGATAAGAGAAAGAAACAACCGGCTTATCTATTTTCATTCACTTCAAATGAGCAACAAAGTCATCAAAAATGCGATTTTATTCATCGTTGTCAACTTTGCATCCATCTATCATTCAAATCGAAATCAATATAAAGTCAGTAATTTATATATCTAAGAACAAATAGATCTAACATGTATTTGTGAACTAAAACATGCAAGATAACATTAAAATATTCATCATGTGCATTAAAATATTATAAATGATCAAGGTTAGAATAAATAACATCAAAGCAACGAATCAAGAAAATTTTGATTTTTTATTTAGTTGCTACTCAATTATTAACTGAGAAATAGATATCAAAAACAAATTGCAAAACAAGTAATTCTTTTAATTACATGCTCATTTCAAATTGAATGATTTCATGCTCAATTTTATCAACAAAACATCTGACCAAAATATAAGAGAAGGACAAGGGATTAGATATACTAAACTCAGGTATCCAAAAGATACCAAGTCATTAACATACTCCTAAGATATATTAATAATGACAATATCATCTACTATTCCTTAGAAGGCGTCATAAACTCCAATATATTCATACGTATATTGACTGGTGTACCAAGTAATACTCTCACCTCATCAGGCTTACGAACAAGAAAAGTATAACTTTCATACAATTTTGAAGCTTTCACTTCCAACTCTACCAAATGATTACATAGTTCTTCTTTTGGAATTGGAAGTGGTTTAACCAATAGTGAAGTGGATTTTATAATGGCTTCAGAAATTGTGTTAAATCTATCTTTGATGACATCTTCACCGTCATCAGAGGATGCCTTGTTTTTCCTTTTCCTAGATGTACCTGAGTTTGCATTTTGAGACCGAGTTGGGATTCCCATTGGAGATTCAATACGATCATCATCCATCATTACATTGTCTTCAAAACTTAACTCATTACGAAACACATCATTAATGTCATCCATGGTGTTTGAAAATTCACTTTCGATAGAAATAGTGCGCCTACTTCTACCAACTTCTCATAGTTATGAATAGGCTTCTGTCTCCACTCAACGGCTTCTGGTTTAGCCTGTTTTAAAAACAAGTTCATGAATGAACCAAATTATATCATATATCATATTTTCTTATAACAAAATAATAAACAAGTTCACTTAGATTAAACTCTTCCACACTTCTAGCTCAGCACTCCATATATTTGTTACAAGACTCCATGCAAATATACTACCTCCATTTGAGAATAAATCAAAATACTTACTCCAATTATCTTTTATGATTTCTCCACTATGTACATCATCTTTATCGTCATTTTTATAGCCATATTGGTTATTATTTTCTCCTCCATTGTACTTTTCATTAAGGAATGGATCATTTGGATCTTAAGTTCAAATCGACTCTTCTTTTTTGCTCAAATTTAGGCTATGTTTGGTAAGGCGATTAGTAATGGAATGGAATGAAATGTACGATGAAGAGTAAGATGGAGGGGAAAATGATAAATAAGATGCTTTGAAAATGACGATAAAGATGATACATTCAGTGGGGAAATCATAAGAGATAAGTGGAGTAAGTGTTTTGATTTACTCTCAAATGGAGGTAGTGGATTTGCATAAAGTCCTATAACAAATATGTGCAGTGCTAAGCCAGAAGTGTGAGAGAGCTTGATCCAGATGAACTTGTTTATTATTTTGCTGGAAGAAAATATGATATATGTTATGATTTGATTGATTCATGAACTTGTTTTTGTAACAGGCTAAACCAGAAGCCGCTGAGTGGAGAGAGAAGCTTATTCATAACTATGAGAAGTTGGTAGAGATTTATGGTCCTGATAGAGCAACTGGGGAGCATGCTGAAACAACATATGAGACAAGAAATAGACGCACCATTTCTATTGAAAATGGATTTTCAAACACCATGGGTGACATTGATGACATGTTTCGTAATAAGTTAAGTTTCGAAGACAATGTAATGATAGATAGTGATCGTATTGAATCTCTAATGGGAATCTCAGCTCAGCCTCAAAATGCAAACTCAGGTACATTTAGGAAAAGAAAAAATAAGGCATCCTCTGATGACGGTGAAGATGTCATCAAAGATGAACTTAACACAATTGCTGAAGTTATTGTAAAATTCACTTCACTGTTGGTTAAACTACTTTCAATTCCAGAAGAAGAACTATATAATCATTTGGTAGAGTTAGGAGTGGAAGCTTCAAAATTATATGAAAGTTATATTTTTCTTGTTTGTATGCCTGATGAGGTGAGGGCTTTACTTGGTGCACCAGTTAATATAAGTAAGAATATGTTTGAGTTTATGTTGCTTTTTAAGAAATAGTAGATGATACTGTCATTGTTAATATATCTTAGGAGTATGTTGATGACTTGGTGTCTTTTGGATATTGGAGTTCAGTATGTCTAGTCCTTTGTTCCACTCTTATATTTTGGTAAGATATTTTGTGGATAGAATTGAGCATGAAGCCATTCAATTTGAAATGAGCATGTAATTGAAAAAATTGCTTGTTTTGTAATTTGTTTTTGATATCTATCTCTCAGTTGATGATTGAGTAGCAACTAAATGAATAATTAACTTTTCTTGATTTGTTGCTTTAATGTTGTTTATTCTGACCTTGATCATTTATAATATTTTCAATGCACATGATGAATATTTTGATGTTGTATTGCATGTTTTGGTTCACAAATGCATGTTAGATCTATTTGTTCTTAGATATATAAATTACTGATTTTATATTAATTTCAGTTTGAATGATGGATGGATGCAAAGCCGACAATGATGAATGAAATTGTATTTTCGATGACTTTGTTGCTCATTTGGAGTGAATAAAGGTAGATAGGTTGATTGATTTTTTTCTCTTATTTGCAAGTAGGTGCTTATATGCCAATTAGAACACTTACCACATCATCTTAAGTTACGAATTTCAATGCCTTCCTCATGTTTATGTAGTGTCTCTTTTTCAAGTAATCTTCTTTACTTGAAGGAAGCAAATGTGAAATATCAAGTATGAGGGAGTTAACTTTAAAGAGTATTGTGGCATCAAGGGTATCAATCACGGGCTCCTCTTTCGTTAATGAACCTATTCAATGCCAATTTCTTTATTCGATCAGTTTAATAGTTAAAGTGCGTTAAGAGCTTGAATGGGTGAAAAATTGTATGATTGGCTATGAAGCTCAGTTTTTCATTTAATTTTTGGATTTGGTAGTTTTGTTGTATGTATCATGTTGTAGCTTGGGTTTATAGGACTAGGAAAATAAACGGTTGTAGTTTTGTTGTGTATATACTAATACAAAAAGAAAAAATTGAAAATCTAGTTAAAAATGACATAATTGTTTTGCATTTGTAATGACAATAATTTCATGTTGTTTTGATTTTATATAACCAGAAAATCAAATCTTATCAATTTGTGTTTTAATAGAATAGTTATTCATTATTATTATACATACATTCCATTTCATCCATCTTCCAAATAACATTTCACTCTATTGCATTATGAACCAATCCATCTCTCCGAAACAACAATTTTCTAATATTATATTTATTTACATTATAAATTATTTAATTCCATTAAAAAGCTTATATCCAACCAAACATAGCCTTAGAGTACTTAGAGTATTTGGTTCGAGTTAAAGTCTAACCTAATTTTAAGTTATTTAAAGCCTAACCAATTTAAACATCCAATAATCACCGTCAAGTCTTCTAAAAAATACGAGAAAATAAATATTAGAGAGGGAGTTGGAGAATAAGTAACGAATATAAGAGTACACAGATGATAGAGAGCTATACAACCGAAGGAGAAGAAGAAAAACATACATGAGAGCATAAAAAAGAAGAGGTGCTATTTGGAAAATTCAAAAGTAGAGATATTGGAGGATCTTGAAACGGTCATAAAAAAGGAAAATGTTTATGAAAACAGAAAGAATAAGTTGAGAGATGACCTTCAAAAATAAAGTTAGAGCACATTTTTAGGGCTTCAATTCACAAAAAATAACATTGTATTGTTACATTAACAAATAACGCTATTTTGCGTTATATGAAAGGTTTAAACTTTGAGTTTGAATAGATTGTAAATTTGGTTTAGAGTTCAATCAATTTAGAGTGAGTTTGTTGAGTTTGAGGCAAACTAAATTAAATTATATTTTTTGAAAATTATAAAATATATTCACATTAACAAAATAATATTACACCATTACAGTGAGGTTCAAATTAATCATCTAACTCAAAGAAGTTACAATTTACAAAAGGTGGGCGACCAACAACTAAATTTCTATTAAAAAAAGGTGGGTGACCTTCAAAATCACCAAACAAAGGTACCCGAGTCAACTACTATAAATTCCATTTGTGTTTGATGTCCTAGGTGAGTTGATTCTCCATGTTCTTTGCAAGTATCGCTGCTTATATCCAATTGAGAATCATGTCTGCTACTTGATATTTGTCTACATTTTGTCCCCAATACAGTTGTTTGTTCCTTTCCTTCCAAAGCGAGTAAATTGTAGTCGCAAAACTAGCCTTGAGGAGCACCCTATTCGATTGGCTAGGCCTATCCAGAGAATTACATTTCAGAAGGTAATTAATGTCAAGTATAAATATTTATTTTAACTTAAACACTATATAGAAGCTTTCGGTAACTTTGCTTCTGAGTATAAACCAATCTTTATTTAAGGCATGAATCTCCTTTAATAGACCTAGTCATTTGCATTGAATTATATTGACAAACGCCTATCTTGAAATGACTAGGCAACCTGTTCGGCACTCTACGGTGGCCCTCCAGTTGATATCTGAATCGGTTGGAAAGTTCCCGTAAAGCTAACTCTATTGCCCTTATTAGGGAAAAGCTTCAACTCAATAATAAGAAATGTAAAAAGTGGAGTTTTTTTTTCAGTTTATTAACAATTTCGGCAGCATAACGGCTGTATTTTGACATCCCAAAAATTTCAAAGTCCCTGTAAAAGTTCAAAACACTTCTATTATCACATCAATTTCTCAACTACAAAATGTGGACTTCAAATCTACTCATACGCAACCTCAAATAGTTACATCAATAAACTTTGAAAAGCTAAAACAAAATCATGCATTTCATTTAAAAACTTTTATACACATCCATTCTTTACACAATATGTTCAAAGATATGCAATAGTTCTCAAAAGTATGTACAAGGCAAAAACGCCTACACAATAGTACGTGGCAAAATTGACTACTCGCGAGGTAGAGTCCTTGTTGCTGAAGCCCCTGAATGTGCAACTAGGAGATTTTATTTAAAAATAGAAAATAAAGTGTGAGTTAAACAAGTTCAGTAAGTGCAAATGAAATTATTTGCAAATCATTTGTAATCGTTGACACCTCCCTAAGAAAAATTCATTTCATTTAGTATAAGACAATACTAATATAAAACATATAAACCTCTTGAAACCAAATTTCTCAATTTTACTTTTAAAGCAAATAGTGACAACATTATTTATTGTTATGAATTTCTTGTACGATATAACTCACCACAAACTTCTTTGCATTATGGTACCTTTAGGCATAAAGTCACATAGTTGATTCTACATCGCTTACCCATAATAATTTTGGCTAGCACTTTATATATTCTGTAAGTGCAGAGGGCGACTTACTGGACTGGACAACTGACAGACATAATACCACCCACTGTTAGTAACTGACACCTCCTGAACACTGTCGTGCACATTTAGAATGCTCTGACTGGTATAATATCACGTAATGAGCCTAACGGTGTACCATAGGCTAAAAATGAAATCATTTTTTTCTTAATACTTTAGCTTGTGGCATAAAGCTTAAACCATTTTGTAAAGTAATTTATACAGTTTCGAAATCAAAAACAAATGGTAGGTGTTTGGCGCCTATCAAAATCGTGATAAGGGTGTCACGATCGTGGCACTGCCTTTGGCCCATATACATTCAAAATTTTCAGCTTCTTTTAATCTCATAATCAAACAATTGAATGCATAATTTAAAATCATATGTCATCAATAACTTCTAATGAAACAATTAAAATACACTCACTGTTTTGTAAATTTATGGCCAACCACACTCACGTGTTATGTGTCTTTCCTTTACCTATACAAAGCAGATTTCACGTAGGCGTTTATTTCCAATTTAGAAACAAGGCATTAACATTATACATTCGTTTTAATCGATCATGACTCTTGTGTCACGATCGTGACCCCTGCCCATAATTCATACCTCCCTTTGTTCCATAGTTTTCACATAACAAACATTCACATTAGGTTTTAAGTCTTCTAGACATTTGTTTCCCTATGACTCTAGTTTCTATAGTATAAAAAATCATGCCATTTCGATTTCTAAATCATAAAATATGTACCAAATATCACAAACTGCTTCTACATAGGGGTAGTATCAGGTTACCATTTTCAATCTCAAATTTCAATATCATTCAACTAGAATTAGGTCAGGGTCTCTTCTAGAGATTTTTAGTAATATGTCTTAGGTTTCTTTTCCAATTGAAATCACCTAATTTGGAGGTCTGTAGGCTGAGTTATGGCCAAAATAATGGGATTGGTTCAAGTGAACCGAGAACTTAAGACAAAATTTCACTAAATGTGGCTATCTCTCCTATCATCTTCAACCAAAATAAACTTTTGAATTATATCACACAAAAAAGCCCTAACCATGGCAGATTCTCTCAAGCTTGATTCTTTGGTTTACTTTCTTGATTTTAACCCTTAAATGCTCCCCAAATTATTATCTACTTCATTGCATGTCAAAATAACCATTGATCTTACACCAAAACCATTCCATGCAAAATCCACAAAACTATAAATTAAAAAAAAACTTGCTACTTTTCCTTCAATTTTTACTTGATCAAGATCTCTTCAAATCCAACTAAAAACCCTTAAAAAAAGGCATCTTCTTTCTTCTCCTTCTTCTTAGCCGTGAGTCACCCTTTTCTTCTTTCTCTTTTATTTTTTGGCCTCTCATGATGGTGGTGAAAGAATAAAGTTAGTTGTCTTGTTTTTTTTTTGGCTATTTCTACTCCTTTAGTGCATTACACATGGAACTCTCTAATTGGTCCTCTTTTATGAATCATCAATCCCCTAACTTTTTATAAAAGACCATATTGCCCTTACATCATGTAAAAAAAAGGACCAAATGGCCCTTAATGAGTTTAATTCATCAACTAACCGAATTAGATTTCGAAAATTTTCCGCAATCATCTTTCCATTAAATTGACCATGAAATACTCCAATTCGAGCCAATACGTATTGACTGGATGCTTTAAAAAAATTGAATGGGTTTAAAAAATCATATGTATCCATTATTTTCCAAAAAGGACATTTTAAGCCTAAACTTTCGAAATTTTTGAAATCCATCCAATTGAAACTATTTTCGATCCATTTCAGTACCATTAGATTCTAATACCTATTATGGGCATTTTCAATTCTTTTTAGGAATTTGGTCCTTAAAATCACTATTCAAATAAAAAAATACTATTCACCGAAAATAACAATTTGTATTCAATCACAGAAAAAGTTTCGAGGTTTTACCCTTACCATATATATCAGAATTAGGTATCTTTTTAATACTTCTCTTCAATGTTTCTATTTGTCCCAAATTGAGATTGCTTCATGTTTTTTCTATTTTTCATCTTGAAATATTTATCATTTTTTAAATATTTGCTTGTAACTCTAATTCAACATAAACATTTTCCATTAGGTAAGAATCATCTTTGATGGAAATAATCATTTCAATTTTTTATTTTTTGTCATCTTCTATTTTTGTTCCTTATTGTGTTTTTGTAATTAACCTAATAATATTGTAGTGACTTGAATATATATTACTCAAGTATGTTTTTGTAATTAATCCTATATTATTGTAATGATTCGAACATACTTTACTTAGTTGAGAGGATAATATTCTACCATGCTTAAGTTCTCACCTTTCTTCATTTTGTTTATGTTTGCACCAACTAAACCAATACTTATAGTAAGTGTTTCACAATAGAAGGCAAGTTGTTTGTCCCTTCCCTATCGGCAATTGTGACTTTGTATATTATCTTGAATTTAATTCTCAATTCTTTTTTGAGTTGAATTTAATTCTCAATTCATCTTTAAAACTAAATATATTAGAAATTAAGTTGTCAACCATATATCACTGTTCACGTGATTTGTTTGAGATAACATGCCACCTTATAGCAATAAAAAGCATATGTCAACTATATATATGTCAGAAGGTAGTTAATGTCAAGTATAAATATTTGTTTTAACATAAAAACTATAATGGTTCCAAATTGAGATTGTTTGTTTTTTCTTCTCTTTTTTCTCGTGTAATATGTATCATTTTTTAAATATTAATTTGTAACTCTAATTCAGTATAAACATTTTCCACTAGGCTAGAGTCCCCTTTCATGGAAATAATTATTTCAATTCTTCACTCTTTGATATCTTTTATTTTTCTTCCTTATTGTGTTTTTATAATTGACCCTATATTATTGTAGTAACTTGAATTTACTTTAGTCAATTGTGCTTTTGTCATTAGCCCTATAACAAATACTTTACTCAGTCGCACTTTCTCTTATCTCATTTTATTTAATCAAAACTTTTGTACACATTTTCATTTATAATCATCTTCTTATGTATTATGTTATATGTCATTGTTAAAAATGTCCAATATTTTGTAGATGTTGGTAAATTTTGAATTTCATTATGGTAGGATATTGGAAAGACACGATAATAAATATGTTAAGGGTAAGATTAAAAGGAAAAAAGATATGGTTGTTCATTAACTTAACATGCTAGTCCTAAAAGGAGTTTCTAAAGATAAAAAACATAGAGTAATATCTATGTTTTACAAATTTTCTAATGAGTTGATGAGAAGCTTGAAAGAGTTAAGCTTCAACTATGATAAGGACATGTTGGCTATGCTCCAATAAATGGAAGATTTGAATTATCACAACATTGAAGTTTAATACGAACATGGTTATGAGCATCTTGCAATAGATGGTGAAGAATCTGACTCTGATATTCGTAATGAATTTGACGATAATGAAGAGGAGTTATCCCAAGTTCAAGTGGAGTAACATGATGACTTCATTGTTATGTAGGTTTGTAAATTTAGAGATGATTTAGTTGATAACATGTTATTTGCAACTAAGGTGAAAAATATGTTGCTGCAAGAACAAATGAGAAGAGATGTGTCAAGATCATACATAATGAGTTTGAATGTGACAATGTTGTCGATGAGGTTGGAGGTAGTGGAAAGGATTACAATGAAGAAGGTGATTATTTCAAAGATGCACAAAGACAAGAAAGAAGTTCACATAGTGAATATGAGGATATTGATGTTGAATTTTAATCACAAGTTTGTAGTGATGATGAAGCATTTATTCTAAAGAAGAAATACATTGTCTTTAATCCAAAAGTTGATATAAAAGATTATAAGTTTGAAACTGGGATGAAATTTAATGATGAGATGCAGTTAAGGGAAGCAATAAGAAATTATGCAATTATAAATCGATATGATGTTTCAATGGCGAGATCTGGTGTGAGAATGGAGGTAATTTATGAGCAACGATGTCCTTTTTAGGTATATGCTAGTTGAATTGGAAATGAGAAATTATTTGTTTTGAAGATAGTAGAAAACAAGCATAATTGCAAGAAAGTGCAAAAGAATAAGCAAGCTAGCAGGAACTAGGTAGCAAATGAATTCTTCCACAAGTTTAAGAGGCACCCAAATTGACCTATTATTGAAATAATGGATGATCTCCAAAGAAAATATACACTTCAGATAACTAAATGCCAATGTTATAGGGTTAAGTAGGAAGTTATTACCATTCTACAAAGATCTGTGGAAGGTCATTATATCTATAGTCTTATGGACACGAGTTATGATGAGCTGACAAAGATGGATAGTATGTTATTCAAACCATACTTGATGAACAATTAGAAAAACCAATGTTCAAAAGGTTTTATTTGAGATTTAATGCTTTAAAGTATGATTTTCTCGGTGGTAATAGGAAAATAATTATGTTAAATGTATTTTTTTTTGAAGATATTCTTTGAAGGTGCTTTATTAGCTGCAGTAGGTCGTGACGAAAACAATCAGACGTTTCCTAGATCTTGGGTTGTGGTTGAGGGAAGAGATTATCAATTATGACATTAGCTTTTAAGCATTCTTGTAGAAGATCTAAAAATAAGTGAGAATGCACACAGACTTTTGTTAGCGATCAGTAGAAGGTAAAATTTAAACATCTATATATGTGATGTTCATTTCTAAATGTGATTTATGTTTTTCAATTTATGTTACTTTTTTTGGCTAAATGCCCAATTTTGGGCCAAACATTTTCGAATTTGATCAATTTAGAGCTAAACATTTTAACTTGCTCAATTAAAGTTCAAACATTATCGATTCTGCTCAATGTTAGGCTATTTTGGACAGAAATCTGGCAGTGTCATATACACATCGTTAAGTCTGAATTATTGTTTTATTTATTTAACCTTTTTATTTTACACATTTCTTAGAAAATAAAAATATTTAAGTAAATTTGATAATTAGGGATTTTGTACCAGCGCCGGAACGTTGAAGTTAAACCCACCATTTTGGGTTCAGTTGAGAAATAAAAAACAACGAACCAACCCTAAATTTAATCTAATCATACAATCACTAGTACTACTAGTAATTTCCAGTATAAGAAATATTTAAATCACTTTTGAACTACACTTGTTACTAGTGTATTGCTTGCTCACATCACATGGATCTCTTCAAAAGCCCTCTCCTCTTAAAGATCGCAGCTTTCTCTCTAATCTCTTTTACCTTCTTTTACTTCAACAAGCATTGGTCAAATGGTGCTTACCCATAGCTTGTCTTCTTCTCTACCCCTCACCAATCTATCAGTACTTCACCTATTTTCATTACAGACTTAATGTCACTTGACTCATTTCACAGAACCAGACCCAAACCATCGCCACCAAGTCAGTGTCACTGCGAGGATCTCTTTGTACGATGTCTCAAATGTTTGGGATAGTTGACAGTGATGGGAAGATGCGAGATGAGTTTGAGGTTGGGGAGTTTGATCCAGAGAGAAAGAGGGTGAATATTTGGGAATTACAAGTAAATGTAGGGTTCTGAGTAAAAATTGAAATGATTTTTTTTAGACTTAATGATGCGTGTATGACACTGCCAGATTTTTGTCCAAAATAGCCTAATATTGAGCAGAATTGATAACGTTTGGACTTTAATTGAGCAGGTTAAAATATTTCGCCCTAAATTAATCAAATCTGAAAATGTTTAACCCAAAATTGAGCATTTAGCCTAAGTTTTTATTACATGGTTTAATTGATGCATTAAAGAATCTGCTCCTAGAAGCTAAGCATAGAAAATCTGTCTAACATGTCTAGGCAAATTGGTCAAGTGTTTATAAAGGCCACACATATAGGAGTTTATTTTGGCAAGCAGTAAGTGTATAATGGAAGTTGAATTTGATAAGGTATTGGAGCAGTTGAAGAGTATTTCACTGAAAGCTTATGAAGATTTCAAAATTTAAAAACCTGAGACTTTTGTAAAGGCATTTGTCATCATAAGATCGAAGTGGGAAATAGTTCATCAGAGACATTTAACTATTTTACACTTCCCTCTTGTGCTGAAAAATGCTTTCATAAAAGTCTTCGGTTTTCTAATTTTGAAATCGTCGTAATCTTTCAGTGAAATACTTTTCAACTGTTCCATTACCTCATCAAATTTGACTTCCATTGTGCAACTCACCGTTTGCCAAAATAAACTCTTATATGTGTGGCCTTTATGAACATTTGACTAATTTGTATAGACATGTCAGGTACATTTTTTATGCTTAACTTTTGGAAAGAGATTCTTTAATATATCAACTAAACCTTGTAACAAAACAAGTAACATAAATTGAAGAACATAAATTAAATTAAGAAATAAATATCACATGTAAGGATATTTAAAGTTTACCTTCTGTTGATCGCTAACAAAAGTCCATGCATTCCCACTTATGTTTAGATCTTTTATAAGAATGCTCAAAAATCAATGTAAGATTGGTAATTTTCTCCTCGATCCCAACTCAAGATATAGGGAACATTTGATTGTTTTTATTACGACCTACAGTAGCTAATAAAACACCTCTAAGGAACATCTTCAAAAAACATCTATCTAACGCAATAATTTTTTTATCCATTGAGAAAACCATACTTTAAATCACTAAATCCCACATAAAACCTTTTGAACATTGGTTTTCAAGTTCAGTTTGAAATAATGACCTTCCACAAATTCTCGTAATATGGTAATAACTTCCCGCTTAGCCTTATAACTTTAAGATTTAGTTACCTGTAGTGCATATTGTCTTTGGAGATCATCCATCATTTCAGTAATAGGACAATTTAAGTTCCTCCTAAACTTGTGTAAGAATTCATTTATTATCCATTCCCTACTAGCTTGCTTGTTCATTTGCACTTTCCTGCAATTATGCTTGTTTTTGTACTATCTTCACAGCAAATGTTTTCATTTCCAATCTAGTTAGCATATACTTGAAAAAGACATTGTAGCTCACAAACTGCCTTATTCTCACACCGGATCTTGCCATTGAAAGATTATATCCATTTGTATTTGCATAGTTTCTTATTGATTCCCTCAACTACATCTCATCTTTAAACTTCATTTCAATTTAAAACTTAAAAATCTTTCATATCTGTTTTTGGATTAAAGAAAATGTATTTTTTTAAGAATAAATGCTTCATCATCACTCAAACTGGTGATTGGGCTTTAGCATCAATATCATCATATTCACTATTTGCACCATGTGAACTTCCTTTTTATAGTTGTGTATCTTTGGAATAATCACCTACTTCATTGCAACCTTTCAATACTTTTAACTTCATCGATAATATTGTCACATTAAAACCCAATATGTATAGTCTTATCACATCTCTTCTCATTTGTTCTCACAGTAATATATTCTTCATCATCAGTTGTAAATAACTCATCATCATCTAAATTATCTCCAAATTCATAGATCTACATAGCAATAAAGTCTTCATCTTGATCCACTTAAACTTAGAACAACCCCTCGTCATTATTATCAAATTCATTACCAATATTAAAGTCAGATTTTTCACTATCTGTTATAAGATGCTCATAATCATGTTCGTGGAGATTTCAACATCGTGATAATTCAAATCTTCCATTTGTTGGAACATAGCCAATATGTTTTTTATCATGGTGTAAGCTTATCTCCTTCAAATTTCTCATCGACTCATGAGGAAATTTGTAAAACATAAATATTACTCTATGCCTTTTATCTTTCCAACACCCCACCATAATAAAATTCAAAATTTACCACATTTGCAAAATATTGGGCATTTTTAATAATGACATGTAACATAATATATAAAAAAAATGGTTATAAATAGAAGTATATACAAAAGTTTAGTCTAAATAAGATGAGATAAGGGAATGTGTGACTAAGTAAAGTATATGTTATAGGATTAATTGCAAAACTACAATTGAGTAAAGTATATTCAAGTCACTACAATAATATAGGATCAATTACAAAAACACAATAAGGAAGAAAAATAGAAGATGACAAAGAGTGAAGAATTTAAATGATTATTTCCATTAAAAGGAATTTTTGCCTAGTGGAAAATGTTTATACTAAATTAGAGTTATAAATGAATATTTAAAAAATGATGCATATTCTAAAAGGAAAAAGAGAAGGAAAAATTAGGCAATCTCAATTTGGGACAATTATGGTATTTATGTTAAAACAAATGTTTATACTTGACATTTATTACCTTCTGACATGCATATACTTGACATATGCTTTTTATTGCTATAAGGTGACATGTTATCCCAAGCAAATCTAGTTTTACATCAATATATTTTAATTCCTGATATATTTGGTTTCAAAGATTAATTGCGAATTAAATTCAACCTAAAGAAGAATTGAGAATTAAATTTAAAAAAAGATACAAAGTTACAATTACTGGTAGAAAATGGACAAACAACTTGCCTTCTATTGTGAAACACTACTGCAGCTACTGGTTTACCTGGTGCAAACACGAACACAACGAAGAAAGATTAGAACTTAAGCATGGTATAATATTATCTGCTCAACTAAGTAAAATATGTTCAAGTCACTGCAATAATATAGGGTTAATTGTAAAAACACAACTAAGTAAAGTATATTCAAGTTATTACAATAATATTGAGTTAATTATAAAAACACAATAAGGAACAAATAGAAGATGACAAAGAGTGAAGAATTGAAATGATTATTTCCATCAAGGGGGATTCTTGCCTAGCGGAAAATGTTTAGACTGAATTAGAGTTATAAATGAATATTTAAAAAATGATAAATATTCTAAGAGGAAAAAGAGAAGAAAAAATTAAGCAATCTCAATTTGGGACAATTAGAAACTCTGAAGGGAAGAATAAAAAAGATACCTAATTTTGATATAAATGGTAAGATATATAATTTGGTGCAAATGACTAGGACTATTAAAGGGGATTCATGCCTTAAATAAATATTAATTTATACTCAAAAGCAAAGTTACCAAAAGTTTCAAAATAGTGTTTATGTTAAAACAAATGTTTATACTTGGCATTAACTACCTTATGCGTGTATATACATCACATATACTTTTCATTGCTATAAGGTGACATGTTATCTCAAGGAAATCAAGTGAACATATCGGTAGGAAAGGGAAAAATAGTTTGTCTTCGATTGTAAAACACTTACCGTAGCTACTAGTTTAGCTTGTGCAAACACAGACACGATAAAGAAAGGTTAAAACTTGAGCATGTTAGAATTTATCCTCTCAATCCTAATTCTGTAGCATGGTAGAATATTAAGAACAATCTTCACAACAACATTTTAAATTTTTGCGAAGTTTAAGCGCTAAACCAAATAACCTAAGCATATGCTTACAGATAAATCAATAACTATCTAAGAGCATTATGTTCCAAGCATCATTCATAAGTCGAATACATATGAAGCATTTCCTAGTTTTCCTATAATGAATTGAAAAACATACAAAAAGAGTGAAAAAGGGAACTTGGGTACAAAAAATTAGGAAAAAAAATGACAAAGGTATAAACAAGATATGCCTCTTTTTTTCAGTTCTCTATCCTTCAAAATCTCAATTTCTGTAAGGCGAAAAATTTTGTAATGCGAAGAGGAGCAATGATTGGTGTTTGACAGAGGAGCGAATCACAAATTCTATAATGCAAAGAGGAGCGAATAATGGTAAGTGATAGAGAAAATTGGTGCAAAAACGAAGAAAATATAACACAATCTACAAAGAGGAGGAGCGACTTCAAAGAAAAGGCATGCGACAAAGAAGAAAAGGTGTGCTTCGATAGAGAATGTTATGTAGGTAAAAATTTGAAATCCTAAATTAATTTAGGGTTTTAACCCTTTTCTTTTAATTTGCTTAATTTTACTCAATTTGTTTAATTAAGTCTGACATGTCAAATACATATAGTTGTAGTCTTGTTACGTTAGAAACGTTGATAGAAATACTAACGTAGGGTTATATTTGAAAAAAATTGAAAAATTGAATATTTAATTATCAATTTTTAAAATTATGAAATAATTACAAAATTGAGTAAAGTTTAAGATTTTTTATAATTAACCCTAAATTTTTTATATGAACCCGTTTAAACTCTATGTCACATTTTTTTGAGGTCGTTGGATCCAATCCAACTCATTACTAACACTAAACATGTCACTTATTAAATCATATTGTCATATTGCTTAAATTAATTATAATTATTAATAAAAACTAATTGTACAATTATATTTATTATTAAGTGAAAATCTCACTTTTAAAATGATATTAATTTTAATATTTTTTACTTAATTTATGATTTAAAATTTTTTATTATTTCAGATAATTTTTTTGTAAAATGCCATTTTGTATATTTCCAAATTTTAATTATCCGATTGAGTTGAAAAGATCTGAGGAAAATACAAATAATTTCCTAAACATTTGTAGCAGAAGTTTATAAGAGAACGCGTGCTCTGTTCCGTCCCTCTCTTGCCTTAAACCTTCCCAAAACCCTCAAACCCCTAAATTCAATGTCCCTAGTTGCACTTCTCCTCAAACACTCAGAACCTCTCTGTACTCCTTGCAAACCCTTCCTTCACAACTTTTGCAGAACGTTATCCTCTTCTCCTTCAACCCAACTCCAAACCAATATCCAAAACTACAAGACCAACAAGCCCCTTTCTCTCGTATC
Organism: Erythroxylum platyclados; assembly: GCA_027563515.1. Classification (NCBI taxonomy): domain Eukaryota; kingdom Viridiplantae; phylum Streptophyta; class Magnoliopsida; order Malpighiales; family Erythroxylaceae; genus Erythroxylum; species Erythroxylum platyclados. Next base: position 2,703,278 of record JAOQMM010000171.1, on the reverse strand, counting down.
CCAAGAAGCAGTGGGATTGATCGAAAATTCTGAAACAGAGACCCAAAATGAGAGCAACGAGTTAAAAAGGAAACTGTGGGAATCGGAGAAGGAAGTGAGGGGTTTAAGAGAAGCACAATCACGGACCAGTAAGGAGGATGTCCCATCTAAAACGAATCCATTTCCTAAGAGTCTCTTAACCACGTTCGCGCGTAAGAATGTCGTGGCAGGGGAAATGAAGAGAAACGAGAAAGAGGATGAGAAAGTCGTGGTGTCTAAGGAGTGGTCACCGGAGATGGAAGCGTTTGTGTCTCATTTGTATAAAGAAGGGTACTTCCGTAAGGCTAATTTCTTGAAAAGGGATGAGTTGAATTTTCGTTGCTTTGGTAATGGTTATGGTAGAAACTTCATCAAGTTTGCTGCAGTGGAGTTTGGCAAGGACCATCAAGAAATTGCAAAGTACGTCCCTTTTCTTTCTTTCTTTATACAACATATTTTTGCCTATTTCGTTGGCTTTTTTGTTCTATAGGTCTTTACGTTAGCATGAGTTTTCTCGTACTGCGCATTTATTGCAATGCTTCCTTAATAAGAATTGGATTTTGGTATCTAAGCACCTTTTTCTTAAGGTATAGGCAGTTGATACACTATGGTTCAAAATTCACACCTGCATCCGACATGAATAGAAATTGCAAGTTCCTAGGATTCAGGAAACTTTGGTACGTAAGTTGTTTTGAGTTGGATGAGGGTCATTTTAAGGCAGAAAATGCAATGCTGGGTCTCTGCATACTTTCTTACACTTCAGTTTCCAACTTGGAAATGGTTCCAAAAACTTATTAAAGTAAAAATAGTATGAAAGTAATCAAGAGTAAAAGGAGAATACCAAATTTTTTCGTGAAAAACTCCTCAAAATGAAGGGAAAAATCATGGGATCATTAAGCAAACCAGCCTATCCTCGGTATGGGACTTACGCAGAGGTTGGAACAAAGATACATTTGATTGTGAATTCCAATGTGGCAGATATATATCTTCACGGCCAAATCAATAGACCAAGTCACCCACTCCCATAAAGCCTCTATCATTCTTTAGATCCCTTGTTTCACTCCGATAGTATCATAAGTAGGGTCGATGCATATGAAATGACTGCATTTTCATACCATTAGGCATTAAATAAATTAAGTAAACGAGAGAGATAAAACGAAGTATAAGGAACTAAAATAGTTAAAAGAAAGTATGGAGACTTCTATTATATTAAAGTAGAATTACAATGAGAAACTTGTACAATTTTGTGAAATACACACACTCAAACTTGAGAGATATAGACAACTTCTCAAACTTCGTCACTTAATTTAGATTTGTCTCTTGGTTGGAATGAATTGATGAAACATATCTCTTCTTCTCTATTTATCGAGAGTTTGTAAATTCTTTCAAGTTTCCTTACTAAATGTTGAAGATTTCCAATGTTTGAAAATATTTTCTTGTGTATGACCAAATATTTTTCCATACATGATCAACCTTTTGACTTCCCAATAAAGACTCCAATTCCCGTGCATGGCCAACCTTTAGAATTCTCTCAATAAGGAAATTCTAAGACAAATAAATATTTGTCGACTCATAATTATTGAGGCATCCGACAGCTTTGGTGGTTTCTCCCTTCCTTTTGCAGTCCAATCCAAAAGAGGAGGAAGAATCCTCTCTCTCAATTTCTCAATTTGTTTCTGTTTAATTTATTGTTGAAAATCCATGAAATGCAGATGGTTATCCGGCAGTGACTTAAAAAAGGTGGCTCACTTTGGTTGCCCATCTCTCTTGAGGAAGAATATCTTTTCTGCAAAAAGATTGCGCCTTTATTTTGGGATCAAAGAGGATACTGTAAGTAAGCTAATCTGCTTATCTCTTCTGTGTTAATTTAGAAGGCTACATACTTATAAATATGATTGCATTTGACTTCTCTCAGGTATGCAGTAAGTGTAACTTACGTAATTCATGCAAGTTTGTGAATCAGAGCGTGTGGAAAGGTGATACCAATACTTTGAATTTGGCTGCTGTAATGAGGGTCATCATTCTGTATGGTATAGAGGAGGTGCATCCAAATTTGTCAGTGCCACATCAAGTAAAAGCTTCTGTCAACCGATTGTTGAAAGAATTAAAGAATCTTACTCAAAACACACCATCATGAATATACATAGTAAATTGTTAAATGTCATGCTCGCTCTTCTCTTCAATTGTCTGCTTTTTCTTCTTCTTTTTTTTTAACTTAGATGTTGCATGAACTTCTCGGTAATTGAAAAAAAGTAAATCTGAAGAAAACCATGGTTTATTTTGAATTGAAGTGTCATGATCTAGGGAACATGGCTTATGTTCCTGTTGTAAGTTGCTGGGGAGAGAATCTGCAAAGTAAAACTATTGATATTATAATTGATGAGTTGCCACAGAATCAACAATTTCATGAAGTTTTTGTATGTTGTGGAAAAACTTTGCCATAAATTTTCTTGCATTTGAATTAAAAATGTTGATGATACTATGATTTCTATTCTTGTACAAGTATAAACAAACTATCCCCTATTGACCTAAAAATGCCTTCATATGATCTTCTCAATCCATGTTCCTAAATGATTCAGAATGAAGACCAGAAGCATATGAATGTTCTTTCTTCATTCCGATGTATCATCCCACCAAACTATTCCATGAAGCTCCAACCCTCTATGTCTTTGTCTCATACTATTTACCACACTCTCCCTCAAGTATTTTCCACCACCAACCTCAAGAATAGGGTTGGCAATAAGAATAGATCAGGCTTCTCTTTATCCCTTCAACCCCATTCAGTTCTTTAACCAATACCACCACGGCGACACGTGGTGGAGGTGGCCTTCTCGTAGTTGGTAAAGAGCAACTTCACTATACATTGTATTAAAAACACCCTTTTGTTTCATCTTCTCAATTCTATCACTGCCAATCTCCCCGAACTTTATAAATTCCTCAGTACCCTCTCAGAAGAATTCTCATAGGCTTATCTTCCTGTATAGAAGATTTGTCTTCAGAAGAACGTTGAAACACTTGCTTTTTAACAAAGAGCCGTCATTATATGGAAGAACTGCTTTAGGATTGAATTTTATAAATTTAGACTTTAGTCGAGATCACACGAGTTTATCTCATCTCCAGACTCTAATTTGGAAGGCCAACTTTATTGAATTATTTAGGTTTATGCATCAATTGAGACAAGAAGGGGATACTCAGGATGGGATAACGAAAAAACCTATTCAGAAGGAAAGTCTGTCAAGTCGAGTAAGAAGAACAAGGCACAAGGGTGATTGTGACAAATCCAAGTCCAAAGTAACCTCTAAGCATGAGAAGATAACAAACCCTTTGGATCTGAATCTATCACAATGACTAATGTTATTCACTAATTTTTGCACCCCATAGTTGCAATTTCTATAACCTGTTGTTGCAATATTTGAAACGACAATACTTAGCCTCCGTCGAGCTAATTGTGTTAGAAATAACACGAAGCTTAATTTTAAGCCTAAGATTTACGATGAACTTAGTATAAACAGAGATAATGTGAAAAAGTACATGTTTTGCTATCCATAGCTCGATGAAGATGCTCCTCAACTGCTTGAACAATCTATTGAATTCTTTGAATAAACTCCTCAACTTATAACAAATTGTTGCAACTTTCAGCTTTCAATTTAGCTCTATGAAAGTTATATATTTATGCCTTTTTACGCCCTTTTGAATGTGTGTATCTCTTAACAGGTCAAAGTAACTTTTGTTTACAAACTTGTGTCAACAGGTTACAAGAGAATTTAGCAGTTATTTATAGAAACATTTTACCTCATCACAAGCCTAATAAGCAGATATGCCTATACTAATAAGGGTTTATTTTTCTCACTAAACTTCAGCCTATTTAACCAGATTTTTTATTGAGTATCTTTAATTTGGATCAAATCTAATTTTCCTTAGCCTTAATTTATAAAAATCTGTAATTAATAATTGTCCAATAGGAATTCCAACATTTTCCTTCCTAAGATAACTATTAATTGCAACAGTTATATTGAAAATGAAAATAGTAAAAGTGGCTAAGAAAATGAACATAATGGTCAACCAAAATAAAACATTTAATCCAAGGATAACGGAAGTTTATCATCTGGTCTCCTAAGACTTTCAATACCAAAAAGTATCAAATGCATTGTGCGACATAAATCTAATACAATCATGCATATCTAATACCTTACTGATATGAATAGGTAAATTGAGTGTGGCAAACTATAGTGATACATGTATGATCTAAAATGTATCATTATTCTATTTGTCGACCTCAATTTCTCTAAACTTGATACTAATCCACATTAGAGAAATTTGTTTTCTCTCATTTAATGCTAAACCACATTAGAGAAATCCTTTATAGGATTAAACACTTATATCATGTTATATCTTATCAAATTCATGGATTTATATATGTATTTGTATGTGTCCTAAACACATAGGCTCTAGGTCAATTAGTATTTATGCCTGATGACTATTAAATGCTTAAGATCGACACAAATCTTAAGACTTTCAGCTGTACTATGACAATGTACCACAAACTAAATGACTGAGCATAAAATGATGATCATCCATATATATATATAAATTGTGTTATCATAATACATGAAAATTAAAACAAATTTATCAAGAGCCAAATACAATGATCCCTAAATAATAGTATCTAAGGACTTCAACAAGCTCATACTGTATATATGTCTTCCAAAATTAATTAGGTGTACTTTAGTTAGTGGATCAGCCAATATATGCTCAATCTTTAGATTCTCCACTATAATGCTACCTTTCTGCACTAATTCCTTTATAGTCAAATACTTAGACATTGTGATATTTTTATGGGTAAATTACCAAAAAAATCTCAAACTATCTTCAATTTTTCAATTATAGCCCGAACTTTAAAAAGTAACAATAAAATACTCAAAGTTTCAATTTGTTT
>JAOQMM010000171.1:2669162-2679682 GCA_027563515.1 Erythroxylum platyclados | reverse complement strand
TATATATTTATTTTTTTTTTTCTCTTCTCATTATCCATTCATACTTACAAGCAAAGATGATGATATGTAAAAAGATAAAAATGATGAATGTGTTTATTCTTTGAAGCCACTTTACTTGGTCTTTTTCAATTTAGTGTCACCAATACCTCATTTCTTGGGTTAAGCCAAAGTCAATTTGAGTGACTTCCACTTGGTGGTGGGATAATTAAAGCTTGGTTTAAGGATGGTTTAACGCTTAAGCAATCAAACTTAGTCCAAGCAAGAGCTTTCCATTCTTATAAACAGTTGATGACAGTGTACACCTGAAAAGAACCAGGAATAATAGTTCTCTTCATTATCTTGAACACTAATAATACATTCTATGAACCTTAATTTTGACTTTTTCTTCTCCTAATCTTGTTACAATCAAATTTAATTTCTTCTTTTTTTTTCTAGAATTGAATTTAAAAGTTTGTTTTTACTAATATTTTATTAATGTAATTGATAAAATATGTAAAATTTGATATTTTTTAGAAAATATTTGTCTCTTTGTCTTCTTTAATATGATTTTTTATTTTTTATGACAAATATATTAATAATTATGTATATTTTAAGTTAATTTATCCAATTTAATTAAAAATTATACACTGAAATTAAAAAAAAATTTAAAAATTAAAACCTTGTAAATTATTATCAGAGTAAATATGATCATCGAAAGGGCACCTACCATTTGTTCTAGTCCTCCAACTCCAAAAAAAAGATAATGGTTAACCAAGATATCAACTTTATAATTTTACCTACTTCTACTTAATCACGATGTCGTGTTTCAGGGTTCTTCTTTTGTTTCGTTTCAGGGTTTTGGCTAAGGTTGCAAGAAGAAATTTGCGACACCAACCAATACAATTTTAGTACAACGCTTGTTTAGAAACAATCTCTCGAAATAACCTCTCTACTGGTTAAAGGTAAGGCTGCTGCATGGATCTCTTTAAATTTCGCGTTTTAACAAAATTTTTATGAAATGATTGTTGTTTTGTATTTATTATTATTAGTATTATTATTTGCATAAGTTACTTTGAAACTATTGTCACAGTCACAGGTTGGGTGGCAACTATATATTCAAACGATGCCATCTAGTATATATGCATCATATTAGAATATAGTCAACATCAATAATCAAAACCATCGGGAAGTAGAGAGATTCATGGTGTAAAGAAGGAGATATTGTTGGTGGCTTATCGTTTTGTTGAAGAAAATTTAAATTCTGAATGTGATAAATCTTAGGAGGAAACTGAAAAAAAAAAGTGACCGTTGCAGTTAAAAATGGAGGAAGAGATAATATGCAAGCCGGCTAGGCCGGCTCATGACATGAAACGTGCCTTTCGATTTTGCTTAGAAACAAGGGAAGGTCCAAGCCCTCTCTTTGCGGTCAATTTCTTAAAGGGACGGACTCTTTTGGCTAATAAAACCCCATGAACCTCTCCTCCTTTGTTGTTGGTATTGGAAACCGTGTGTGCTTAGAGTTTTGAGTACATTCGAAAAGTTGCAGAAGAAAGAAAGAGAAAAGATGGTGAGTTTTTATGAGGATCAACTTGTTGGGGTTGGAAAAGGAGAAGAAGAGATCAATCTTCCTCGTCCTGACCCTCTTGTGTTGGAGCTCAACCGTTTACAGAACCTTGTGAAAGGTTTTGACACTTTTGTCTTCTGATTATCTGTCGTGTGCTATTGTTTTTCCTGTTTCTGCAATAAGTTTTCTTGTGTATTTATTATGATCAGTGCAACAGTTTTTGATCATTTTATGCACTATCATTGAAGTTTCTCTGATGATCATGAGTTGGTGCTCTGTTGAATGAAACTTTGATAGGAAACCTCAAGTCTTTCATGCATAGAACTTGAGAAGATGAAAAGAAATATTATTTACCTTACAATCCATAATAAGCAATGCTCAGGAATTCTGGTTATCTTAAACATTTCTGGAATCTATTCCAGATAGGGACAGAGAGTTAGGAGCTGCTCAAGGGGAAATCAAAGCTTTAAGGGCAACTGAAGCCTTGAAGGACAAGGCTATAGAAGAGGTACTTTCTCAGAAAAACAAAAAATGGGTACTTAGGGAAGAGTTTTAATATTCTTCAACAGTATCAATGATTGTATTATTTTGTTTTTCTTTTTCTCTTATATTTTTGGTGCAGCTCCACAGTGAATTGAACAAACGAGAAGAGAAACGGAGTGCCACTCAAAGTCTTCTGGAGCATAAGGTGTGCATGTTATTACAGAAATTTTATAAAGATCTGATACTAAGTTGGTGAAATTTTCTTTGCAGAATCTTGAAATAAAAAAGCTTATCAACGAAAAGAAGGACGCATTGGCCTCACAATATGCTGCTGAAGCAACTCTTAGAAGGGTCCATGCGAATCTGAGAGATAATGACTCTCCTCCTATTGAGTCTGTCATTGCTCCTCTTGAGGCAGAGATCAAGATGTACAAAAATGAGGTATGCTTGTGGAAGAATGAAATTTCTTTAAGAGGAATTCATATATTTCCGCTACCAAAAACAAATATTTTTAATCTCTTCGCCCTTTTCAGATTGCATCATTACAGGAGGATAAGAAGGCAATGGAACGTCTGACCAAGTCAAAAGAGTCTGCTCTACTTGAAGCAGAGAGGATCCTGAAAAGTGCTTTGGAAAGGGCACTGATAGTTGAGGAGGTCCAGAACCAAAACTTTGAGTTGAAGAGACAGATTGAAATCTGTCAGGTATGGTTCCTTCGAACTTATATTGTGTTTTGGACAAGGACAAACAATGAGGGCTTGATGCTGAAGGGAGTTTTAACTGTGGCTTATCCAGGAGGAGAACAAAATTCTGGATAAAACAAATCGTCAGAAGGTTTTGGAAGTTGAAAAGCTGAGTAAAACCATCCAGGAACTTGAGGAGGTCATTTTAACTGGTGGAGCTGCAGCCAATGCCATTCGGGACTACCGGCGACAAATTTCTATGCTAAATGTAGGTGTTAGAGTAAATGAACTCTCTTAGAATTATAAGTCAATTTAAGAACATTATATGAATCTTGGAGTAGGCATAGCATAGATGCAGTATTGACACCTGACCCTAACCCAACACTCCAGGAAGAGAAAAGGATGCTTGAGAGGGAGCTGGCTAGAGCCAAAGTCTCAGCTAACCGTGTCGCAACGGTTGTGGCAAATGAGTGGAAGGATGAAAATGACAAAGTTATGCCTGTCAAACAATGGCTGGAAGAGAGAAGGCTGTTGCAGGTATTTCCTTTCAAACTGAATTTATGGAAGTTTAGCCAGGATATGTTCAAAATTAGCATGATTTACATATCCTGCGACTGCCTATAACCATGTCTTTCCTGTTTAGTACTACTATATGCGTTTCTGCCTATGTAGGGAGAGATGCAACGATTGAGAGATAAGCTAACTGTAACAGAAAGAACAGCTAAGGCAGAAGCACAAATGAAGGTGAATTTTCACCACCTTCTCTTCCATTTTGTTCATCTGAATCTATTTCCATCTTAACCTGTCAGCTAACTGTTAATATCAATACAATTTAATTCAGGAGAAGTTGAAGATGAGACTTAAGACACTAGAAGAGGGTCTAAAACATGCTTCAACTTGCTCAGTGAACTCAAATACTTTGTATGGATGTGTTAAACCTGAAAAGACCAGTAACGTCTTAGGATTCCTGACAAGCAATGGAGATCTAAAGAAGAGATCTACCTCACAACCGAGGGGTTCCACCATCAGCAGAAACTCTCCATTGCATCAGCCAATAACAGAAATTGGAAAAATAAATGATAGCTTCAAAAATAAATATGGTGCTGCAGAAAATATGTTTAAGAGAGGTATCTGGGCACCTAGAAGCAAAGTTATTGATAACAATGAAAAGGAGAACACTGTAGTGAAGGCAAATACTGGTACCTGTACTGATGAGCGCAAGAATGATAACACAACAAATTCAGCAGAAGTAAAGAACAAGGGTAACAACAGTTCTGATAATGAGGATGTGGTTTCAGGGTTTTTGTATGACAGACTACAGAAAGAGGTCCTAAATTTGAGGAAGACCTGTGAGGCTAAAGACGGCAGTTTAAATGCTAAAGAACAGGAAATCCAGGTTGAGTAATAGCCAAACTTTCTAGCTATCTCTAACTATAGCCTGTGCGGTATTGACTTCAGAAGGTTGATTATTTTGTAGATGCTGATAAGGAAGGTTGATACATTGACAAAAGCAGTTGAAGTGGAGTTCAAAAAAGCTAAGAGAGAAGCTGCAGGTAAAGAAAGAGAACTTGTTTCAGCAAAAGTTGAGCAGCAGACCAAAAAGGTTGCAAGGACAAATTCACCAAGAAGGTACGAACTCTCTCTTTTCGTTATGGTCAATCATCTAATTTATATAGAATAAAATAGTAACCCTTTTGAGATGTGGACTGGAACAGGTAACTGCGTTTAGTTTCCTGAAGAACTATTGGATTGGATCAAGTTGTAGTCCACCTGAAATTCATTTCATTCAAACTACTTCTCTGGATTTTTTTAATGTAAATGCGGTTCTCTTTTTCTGATATTAGCTAGTTGAAATAAAGTCCTGATTTGAATGGAAAAGAAGGTTCTGACATTGTACATCATAAGACAGCTGAATTGTGTTTGAAATTTACACGAGTGGTTGCAATCTATTTTGGTTTGTATATACTGATGTCTAGCAGTTATGAAATGCACAGTACAATGGTAGTGATTTCAGACTCGCAGAGAAGGACGCATCAGTTGAATGTGATACAGATCTTGCAACAGATTATAAAGTTTAATGCTCATTGAGCCCTGAAAGCTACTTTAAATGGTTGTTCCAACTTAAGGATAATAATAGATCAGGTCGAGTCCGAGCCCCTTCATGTACAAATATGGTGCATTACACCCAGGTTTCATTTTTAATTGGACCAATTCATGAAAAGCTAAACATTTGGCAGTCTTCCTGGTATGGATTAAAAAGTACAGGAAGACTAAAAGAGCTCTGGATTTGCTTTGAACAAAAACTTTAAGCAACTGGAAAGCCTATGTGGTATCTTCTCTTCTTCTAAGAACTATTTCTCTACCGTTCATTAAATTATACTTTCAGAAACTCCCTGAAATCAAAAGGGCAGGCAAAAGAAAACTTTCTGAGACTCGCAATTTGCTTAAAACTTCTGCACCTCCTGAATCGTAGCTAAAGATGGCTGCCATTTTCTTTCTGCTTTAGACTTCAACTCCTTCACATCTCTCAACAGCAGCAACTCCAACTGTTTTCTTGTCAAAACAATTTTGATTCTCTGCTTTCCACAAGTTCCTGACTTGCCTAAACCCACTCGCTTGCAAGCTGGGTCTTTCATTGGTGGCATGAGATAATAAACCTCCCCAGGATCTTGCTTGGTTTCGAACTCTGCTTTTCCTCCACTGTAGATGAGAACTCCGGTCTTCTCAGGTTGTGAGCAGCAAGGTAAACGCATACAATTTCCCATTTTGGCAGTGAAGAATATGAACCAAAGACTGGTATGAATGAATATATAGTAAGCCTTAATTGACTCCATTGTTGGAGGCAACTCATCGTGCAACCCATCTCATGACTTCATGACTCTCTCCAATATTTTAGGAAAAAACAGAGACTTTTCATTTCATTACTTCCAATGCACTATGTGTGAAGAGTGTTTTTTTTTTTTTTTTGGGTTGTTTGAAGGCAAGTCAAGTCAATGTAATTATGATGAGAAAGATAATATTTTTTTTGCCAATTTTTTATAGAAAATATGGTGTCAAAGTCAACCATTTTATATATTAGCTAAATTATTTTTTAAAAAATACAAAACATTTGTATTCATTCTTAGATTTAATTTTATTTTAAAATATATAAACATATCTTTTATTAAATTTATCTCTTCCACCTCCTCTATTAAAATTGCTCCTTGAATTTTCACTAATATTAATCTGCAAGATTAATTATCCCTTATCAGGGTTGTAATTAATAACTAACCTCTTTTTTTTTTCTATTTTTCTACTCTTTTTTGCTTCAAAAAATCTTAGAAATTTTCAATCTCATTTGATTAGTTCAATCAATTCTTGTTTTAAAAGGATAACACATTTCTCTTGTACTATCTTTTAGTCGTCTACATTCATTAATGTCCTGGTAATAAAAATAATTTAATAAATTAACAATAATATTCTTTTTTAAATTTCTAATATTATAAAATATTTTTAAAATAATTTAAAATTATAAAAATACTTTTTAGAATCACTAAATTATAAAAATTACATTTTAATAATTTTTGTGGTTTTTATTTAATATACCTCTTTTTTTTAAAAAAATCTTGAATACTTAAAAAGAATAACACTTCATTCAATAATTATGATTTATATGAATAATTATTAAAATAAAAATAAACTAATAATTTTATGTGTTAAAATGAGTTTGTATCATTTTTATAAACTCTTTAACTATAGATTATAGTTATTCGTTTTCAGCAATGTTAACTGTTCATGCCGCTTCAAATCGAAGAGTGTAAACGTGCTACAGAATCAGAAAGAAGAGAACTTGAAGGGTTTATGCGATGCTGTATCTTCCATTTTTTCTACTGGTAGGTTACACTTTACTTTTCAGCACAGTTATATGATACTGTTTTTTTTTTTCAGTTCAATCTATAACTGTCCATTTTATTACCATTTTCCCGTTTCACGGGCGGGGTTCCTGAGACTTCACTGTATATTTTATCATGAATTTCGAACGTTTCTAGTTTGATACCGTTATTATGATATGTAACTTCGTGAAAATGGGTAATCGGTAGTTTTGGGTTTAGGTTCTTGTTTAGTGAGAAATAACCCTTTTTTTGTACTTGTTTTGATTCTGGCCTTTTGTGCTCTTTGAAGGTTTTAAGTGTTTCGGCTCTTGAGCTAGTCAGGTCTTTTGGTGAAGGTTTGATATAGAGTGAAGTGGAGTAACTTGAGTTCAATTGATGGCATCCTTACCGGTGAAGAACATTTGGATTAGGAGGCAGCAATGTCCTTGCGGGGATTGGAAATGTTATGTTAAGTATGAAGGAGAAAGTGAAAAAATGTCAGGGACATCTCAGTTGGCAAAAATTGATGCTGGTGAATCTGAGGCTATGGTATCCCCATATGTGGGAATGGTGTTTAAGAGTGATGATGATGCATTTGAATATTATGGGAATTTTGCTCGGAGAAATGGATTCTCCATAAGGAAAGAGAGGTCAAGATTGAGCCCACAACTGGGTGTTTACAAGCGTGATTTTGTTTGTTACCGTTCTGGGTTTGCACCACCTCGGAAAAAACCAACTGGGGAACACCACAGAGATCGGAAGTCAGTGCGCTGTGGATGTGATGCAAAAATGTATCTGTCCAAGGAAGTCATTGAAGGGGTTTCTCAATGGTTTGTCGTGCAATTCAGCAATGTGCACAATCATGAGCTTTTGGAAGATGACCAAGTGCGGCTTCTTCCAGCATACCGGAAAATTCAAGAGTCAGATCAGGAGAGAATTCTGTTACTTTCAAAAGCTGGTTTTCCGATTCACCGGATAGTAAAGGTTCTAGAGTTAGAAAAGGGGATTCAAGGTGGACAGTTACCCTTTCTGGAGAGGGATGTTAGGAACTTTGTCCAAAATCGTAAGAAAATTGTTCAAGAGAATGATGCTTTACTCTCTGAGAAGAGAGAAAATGGTATCATGGAACTTCTTGAAGCATGCAAAACTACAAAAGAGGTGGATGAAGACTTCGTTTATGATTTTACATTAGATGTCAATGATAAAGTTGAGAACATTTTATGGTCGTATGGTGACTCTGTTCATGTATATGCTGCATATGGTGATGTGGTTTATTTTGATACCAGCTACCGTTCAGTCACATATGGTTTACTTTTTGGAGCCTGGCTTGGAATGGACAATAAAGGGAAGACCACATTCTTTGGTTGCGTCTTGTTACAGGATGAAACTCCACGCTCCTTTGCATGGGCCTTGCAGGTTTTTCTACTTTAATCTGTTTTACTGGTTTAAATTTCTTCAAGAAAATCTGACGATTTTTATTTCCTCTTGTTTTTATGCAGGCTTTCATCCATCTTATGAAGGGAAACTGCCCGCAGACCATTATAACTGATCTTGACGTTGGGCTTAAGGATGCTATAAGAAGTGCACTACCAAATGCCAAACATGTCATTTCCATATGGAGCATTCTGCCCAAGCTATCCAGTTGGTTTCTGCCACTTGGCCTTCAGTTTCGAGAGTTTAGATCTCAGTTTGATGAGTTGTATCGTGTTGAGAGCTCTGAAGATTTTGAAGTGCAGTGGAATCGCATGATTTCCATGTTTGGACTTAGTCTGGATAAACACATTCAATTATTATATTCTTGTCGGTTGTCATGGGCATTATCCTACACAAGAGGCCATTTCTGTGCTCGCATGGAAACTTCAACATATATGAAGTCTGTAGATGTTCTACTCAAAAGTATCTGTAGTACAGAAATATGTTTGCGCAGCTTCTTTGATCAGGTATCAATTAGAACAAGATTCTACTAGTCATCGATTAAAATTTGTTTCATTGATCCTTTTTTTTTTCACATTTGCCTGGTGCACTAGCAGGTTGGAATGTCTGTCAACTGCCAAAACCATTCACTTCAAGATACGCAATATATACCTAATAAAACATGTATACCTATTGAAGAGCATGCACGTACAGTTCTTACACCATTCGCCTTCAATGCATTGCAACAAGAGCTAGTGCTAGCAATGCAATATGCTCCGGCTGAAATGGCTGATGGATCTTACCTTGTACACCACTTCAAGAAGATGGATGAAGATCGTCTTGTTATATGGATACCAGAGGATGAACAGATTCACTGCTCTTGCAAGGAATTTGAATCTTCAGGAATACTCTGCAGACATGCTCTTAGAGTATTTATTTTGAAAAACTACTTTCAGCTTCCTGAAAAATATTATCGAATCAGATGGCGGCAAGAAAGCTCTCAAGTTTTATATGAAAATCAAGACACTCATGCTAATGGTGATGAATGGCTTCATGAATACCAGTCTCTTATAGACATGCTATTCACAGAGTCATCAATCACAAAGAAGCGCAGTGATTTTGTTCGTAGTGTATTGCCAAAAGAATTGTCAAGGCTTCTTACCGAAGTTAGAAATATGTCAGAGAGGGATGCAGCTGCTGTGGACTTGACACACTCACCATTCCATTAACACAATATTGACAGAAGCTAATGGTGATGAAAACAAGGAATGGAGGCTGCAGATGCTTGTTAAATATATTCGCTTCAGTCAAAGGGATCAACAATTTTTTGGCAAGAAGACTTATAAGTATGTATTGAACTTATTATTTTTTCATATGAATATTGCTATTTTCTCATTGATATCTGCTAAACAGATGCAAAGGATGTGAATTGGAATGAGTCGAACTAAATGACTGCTGTACAGTGTTCAATATCTAAATGTCTTTTTTGCTTTCTGTAGTGAGAGGATGAAACAAACTTATGACTAGAACTTGCTTCTTGTCTTTGGTCTCCCCTTATTAAGTTTTGCTTGATATATTGTGGTAAATTAATATAAGTACTGTCCTTCATGGTTTCCTCTGTTTGTTTCGTGCGTTAAAAAAGTTGAGGTGAGTGTTGGCTACAAACATAGCTCAACAAAAGCAGAAATTTGTGAAATTAAGGAAGAAAATCAAGTGTCGGAATTTGGTGATTCTCCTCTTTTTGTTTAAATATAGGAAACAGTGATGTAACTTTAATTAAGCCGTTAATCTCTTAAAGGAAGTGACTCAAGATCTTAACTAAGATGCCTTAGCAACTTGAATCATGTTCTTGCTTTTGTAAGTTTATGCTTAATTAATATTTTTAATGTCTTGAAGTTTGCAAGTTAGTATAAAGATGCATATTGGTTGCACCGAATATGGTTCCAATTGTTATTCTATAGTTTACTTGATTACAGGGCTGGAGTGTTTAACTCTCCTGAATCTTATAATGTGAAATCCAATTAGTTCTCAAGGATTGAGCCCCACAGTTTATCTGATCCCTCCAAATTTGTGCTTATGTTTGTTAGAATTCTGCAGTTGGTAATATCTGTGCTTATTAGTAGCTATTGTTGTAAATATTTTCCTTCATGTCGATATGCTTACAGTGCTGGAAAATTTGAGCTGAGTTTCTGTCGTATGTGCTTTAATCACATATTTTGAACATTCAGTGGGTTACCGTGCTCAAGCATAAAGTATCTAATGGTTTAATCAATTGCAGATTTGCCCGTGGCTATTATGTCTTGCATGTTGGAGATTCTGCAATTGGTTCTAAAGCCAAGTGGTTGCATTGAAGTTTAATGATGCTGGATAAGTGTACGTTGCATTCTAAGACGCTAGTTTAAAATTTTCATCAATATTCACCTTTTCCGAAATCCAATGGAGCTGAAGAAAAGTTTAAAAGGTGCACTAGTGAATCTTTGTACTTGGCGCTGCCATCTGGTTTCTTACTGAAGTTTGTGCTTTTTCTTGTGTGGAACTTTTGTCACT
>JAOQMM010000171.1:2633025-2648926 GCA_027563515.1 Erythroxylum platyclados | reverse complement strand
ACTTCTGCATGTTTGCGTTATTAAAAAGTTACTATGGCAGGGCAACTGGTGCTCTTCGTAGTATCCGCATTGAGACCAATTATAATCAAGTTTCTTTTTTTGTTTCAGACATCAATGCTTTGTTCAATCATCAATGTGTTAACTACCAAGGAAAGGTACGTTTTTTGTTTACTCCATTTGCTAAATCTTCTAGCTGCATACATCTGGACCATGGGAGATAGAGCTAGAAGTTGTTATTTAAGGGCGATGAGGGACTATCTAATAGCTGAATTCCTGCCAATGTCATAGAACTGGCTTAGCTTACAAAGATTGTTGTCTTTTAATGCATTCACTTCTGCTCTTAAATCATGTTTCTCTCTCCCTGTGTTTCACATATTACTTGGGCTAAAATTTAGTCCAACTCATGGACAGGTTAGAATTCATGTTCACTATTATCTTTAGGATAATCAGATATACCTTATATATCTGATTCAGCGGTGTATTTAGTTGCATCAAGTGAAACCATACATATCCTCAGTAGCTTACTCCAGTCAACTCTTTTGTGGCGTTCTGAAAAATTTCACCATTGCACACTTCATTCCTCAAGAGTATGCCTAAAGTGTTATTCTTGTGACACCAGTCTGAACTATTTTTTATCAGATCTTCGAACTATAAATTTGTGAATCAGAATGGCTCTGGCTCTTCTTGTGCTGATTGCATATGGCTTAAGCCATGGTTTTGTACATGTTGAATGAATATGCACAATATTTCATCCATATTCTAATGAATAAACAACTTCCTCATTACTTGGTTCAAATGTCTAACAAAGTCAAAGGGTTAGCTAAAACAATTTTTTTGATGGTATTAATAGGTAAAGTTGATGTGTGAGTATAAAGGCATGCTTCCCAAAGTCTTACTTCAAGTGCGACAGGTATGTTCAGTTTACTTGTTTAATCTATAGTATGTCATTGGTTATTCATTCACTTTTTAGACTTTTTGACAAATAATTTCCTCGGGACATTAATTGTCAAACCCAAATTCATCATGGGAAACTAAACTGAAACTAGTTTATAATTCTAAACCTTGGCATTGGCTACATGTATCCTCTCTCTTAATTCTAAACCTGGGCATTGGACGATAACATTAATGAGATTGAAGTATGAGGCACCTTTTTTCGGCCAGGAAAATGTTTACAGATATAATTACTTTCTGGATTTCAATAATTGGACAAGATAGATGTATCAGAAAAAAGATCACCAATCCATGCCTTGCATCATGGGTGCATCCGTGTGTATCATGTCTTGCTTATGCATAGAGTTCACATGATTAAACACGTCTTTTTTAGAGCATTACCCTGTAGCTTCTCAGTTCATTAAGAGATATTCTACAATATTTTGGTTTCAGTTGCCTGATTTCTTACTTTGGCTAGTAATATGACCAATGCATGAAGCCAGTAATTTTAATATGTAAGTGTTAATCTTTTGCGAATATTGACATGCCACAGATTTATGAGCGACTTGATGCAAGCTCGGTGATGGATGCTGATGATGCTCGACTTGAATATTTTACTAAGAAGGTTGTTACAAAATTTACAGTTAGACAGAAAAATGTTATCACAGTTTCCTCATTTTGGTTAAGGCCATAAAAGAAAGCTTTTCAAAAGCCAGACTTGTTATTCAGCTTCCTTTTTGAACTGGCTATTTAAACATCCTTTCCTTCACATAGTGGCAGCTCTGCATATAATTTTCTTTGGGGGTTTAATATTAGGACAATGTAAGGATTGGGGAGAAAATTCATGTGGGTAGTAACTTAAACCATTATGTGGTTCATGACAAGATACTTTCTCTTTTATGGGTACAGGTGTTTCCAAAGATAAAGGATGCTAGCCAGGTACATGCTCAGTGTTGGAAACCATTAAATTAATCCTAATGTGCGTGTATGCCATGATTTAACATTTTGTTTCAGGGGGGAACTATGCTATTCATTAGTTCTTACTTCGAATATGTGAGAGTTCGCAACTTCTTGAAGTCACAGAATGCATCCTTCTGCCTTCTTTCAGAGTAGGAAACCTTCTTTCTAGCTTTTAATCATCATTTAGTTTCCATGTATTGTTCTCCCTTGTTTTTTTCTATTTTAGGGTATGCTTGTCTTCAAATGTTATATTCACTCTTTTGGAATTTTGAATTACCACTCTCTTTCTTTTCAGATACACCAAACCAAGTGATATATCCCGTTCTCGAGTTTGGTTTTTTGAAGGAAAAAGGAAAATCATGCTTTACACTGAGAGAGCTCATTTTTACCACCGATATAAGGTACTTTGAAACTGCTGTTACTCCTGCGATAGATCTAGAAAGCTTGTAATTTTTCTGCGTGGTGTCTTTTTAGGTCTGAACATTTACCTTATTTGTGACTGAAGTTGTAACACGTTTGTTTATCAACTCTTTGTGAACAGATTCGTGGTATTCAAAATTTGATCATCTATTCTCTCCCTGAAAGGAAGGAGTTCTATCCCGAGGTGAGCATTGTTCCTATAATAGGTTACATTGGCCATCATTGACCTTCTGACCTAGTGATGGATTCTTCTTAATTTATCTGTACACTTCTCTTTCTTTGTTGCAGGTGCTTAACATGCTTGATGGGGCACTTGAGACTGAATGCACAGTTCTTTTTTCTCGATTTGATCAGCTTCGGGTAATAGCTTAAAACTCTTCTGTTGATTTAGTTTGCAATGATCAGATTGTTTTGTTAGCTCCCTCGGAATGTAACAGATATTTGTAATATTTTTCCCTGTCCTGGGTATGTGTTGTATTATATAAAATGAGAGTTTGCAATAAAACGAATAGATTGATGTGTAGTATATATATATATAGTACAATCACAGATCTTGTTGTTGACTAGTTTAGTCTCTGAATTAATCTAGCTCACCTTCTCTCTTTCCTGTTCTATATATTGCATTTGGTTCAGTCAGTTCTGCAGGATCCTCTTTAATATTGTCAGTTCTTTTTTTCTTGTTTATGTGGATGCACTGTAATTCCTATCTTGGCTGTCTTAGCTGGAGAGAATTGTTGGAAGCACTTCTGCCAGAAGGATGGTCACTTCTGAAAAGAACATGTTTGTGTTCTGTTGAAAGACTTGGCCGCGCGCCTGCAGTTCAATCCGGTCGCCTGTCTGAGGTGAAATGAAGATTATAATTTATGAAGATCACCATTGATTGGAAGAAAACCAGTTAAGAGAGGGAGTGTTCACGATCACAGTATGCTCGGAATGCTTTTTCTCGTCGGATTTAAAGCAGCTCAAGTAAGAGTCTTCAAAGTTCAAGCATCATATTGATGATCTATCTGCGGATGAATGGAATAACAGTGGCTGATATACATTGTTAACTATGTCTTTGATATCTTCTTTTTCTAGGCCCTTGTAAGAGTAGCCATTCCTTCATATGTCAGCTCCGCTTCACCCCTCAGCTTGGCTGATGGGAATCAGTTTTGTTTTTATATTAAATTTTCATTTTTTGTAATTTATAAAAGCTGAGTACAGAATTCTTCTGTCTCCCCAGTTCATATCAATTTACTTTTAGATTCATAGTTAAATTTGTACATCGTACAAATAACTAATAAAACATCAAATCGCAGTCACAATATCATACAAAACCGCATAGAACTTCGCAATTCAATTCCAGGCCTTAGATTGAATATCCAATACACAGAAGATCATCATGAATTATGCCCTATTTCTTCAAGAAAATATACGAACTTATATGAAGGAACTCTTTTTACTCTCCACCAGGCTTGCTCTCAAAACCTTTCAAATTAAGGAATCTCCTAATCTAAAGTTCTTCAATACATAGATAACATCATGAGTTGCATATCTATTATCTACTACAGATATGGAGAGGACACAATTAAAAAGTAAAATAAAGTTCAGGTTTAAAATTGGACTAACAAAAAGAAGACAACTTAGGAACATAATCAATGCCTAAATTTCAATAGATGAAAGGCTAAATCTAACACTTAAACATAGTTTGATGGCTAAATTCCTGAAATCAAGATATTTTGACGGCTAAAAAGGTATCTAAACCTTTTTCTTCCTTAACATGTTACCTTTCTAGCAACTTTTTCCACCACATACTTTCATCTTTTAGCAAAAGAATTATTATTCTTTTTATTTTTTGCACAAAGCTTTCCGCGTTGTAAAAGTTGGGAGAGAGCTATCGATTATCTGTAACCTTCTTCCGTGATCTTCTAGTCACAAAAGAATAACCTTACCAGTTCTTTCCTTCAAGGCTCGTCCTCATTTTTTTAATTATTCTAAGCTAGCTTAATTTGATCTAGAAACAGAAAAACTATGTTCAGGAATTTCAACAATTTTAGGTATCAATAGATTGGTATCATGCTAAATTGGTTCTTTGTTATTTTGTACATCTAGGAACAACCACCGAGCATTGGAAGTTCAACGGTAAAGGGCTGATTTTCGCTTAAACAAAGTCAAGGTTTCAAATCTTGTTTGCATATGCAACAGTGTTAAATACTTGGTAGTAGTACTTTGTTGCCCCTTGGGATTCTATTTGACACGAGCATAAATTAGTTTGGGCGTGGCAATGATTTAAAGATACCACCGACAGTTCAGGCCCACCCAGAACACCCCATGGTTACCAAAAAAAAAAAATGAATAACATCGACAATCAAAAGAATAAGAATGGTTAAGAAAAATGCATGAAGAATGTTAAAAGTTATAATTATTCTTAATGTAAATGGAAGCACTTCAATGGACCTTATCAACTATGTAACTCTCATTCTTACATACTACCATTCTCTTTCACAAGAAACGTGAAAATCTCCATCTATGTGATTAGTTAGTGTCCTGTAAGAAAGGGACAATGAGGTCAGATGAACATGCAACTAAATGAATACACGCAGAGCTACATGCAAAGCGGAGTGACCAATGATATGGGAATATTCAAACACGATCCCTGTGAAGATATTTGAAGAAAAAGGATTTGATTTTCTTTTTTTCTTTTTGTTTATCTTAGTTGAAGTTAAAGAGGAGGAAGTTGCAGGCAACCCTGCATGAGTAACTACTGCTATATCTACATTCTTGAATGTAGCAGACGATTTAATATTATGGGGTAACGAAGGAGGAGATTAAGTGGTGAGTGTGGAGATGAGTGACAGATACAGAGAGAGAGGACCAGGCAAAGACAGTAAATTACGCCGCTTTTAAAAGCAGGTTCCTGATGCTTTAATGGCGGCCCTTAGTTTCTGTATAATAAACAAACACAAAAGGGTCTGGTCATTATTTATAATTAGACCTTGACCTCCTCCTTTTTCTCTTTTCCAGATACTAAGCTTTTCTGTCAGGATTTGACTCTTTTGAGTCTTAAATTAGCTGCCATAATTATGTAGCTATTGCCTGAAACAAAGTCTAAATGTTTCTAGGGAAGAAAGCGTTTCATTACTACTCTCTTTGAACAGTTTTAATAAATGCCAACTGTTTTGAATCAGGTAGTGTTTCGACTGGTATTGGTGTTTCTGCTTTCTCTTTCAGTCATATCACATATGCAATACCTGTTCTAAACTAGGGCAGACAAAGATATACCATTCTTGAAAAGTAATATTATGATTTCACTAATAATAATAGTTGAAACCTTTTCCGTTTAGAAAACACAAGCGTGCATATCAAGTAGATAGGAACTTAGTTCGAAAAAGTTTGTAGCAGCTACGTAGAAACTAGTCTAATAGTAATCACCATCTGACTCTAGTCTTTGGACTCTCGTGTTATTAATGCACTTCCCTCGGTCATTTAGGAGCCAAAGTCCCCCTCGATCTCCACCTATTTATGTGCGCGTGTGACTGTGTTGAGTACACTTCACAGGACACTGACCCCAGATTTTTGTTTTTTTCCTAGTCCTTGTTGAAGTATATCTAATCTCACACTCGTCTCTCTTCAAGGTTGTAGGAGCAGTACAGTACTCTTATGGTATCAACTTTATGTTCTTTAAGTTAGGTCATTTAAGGTAAACGTATGCATGTCTGTATCTCTTTCAAGTGCTTATTTAGTCTAACGTTTCTTTCTGGTTCATTACAAGGCATATATACTAAGGGGGTCGATGATGGTTAGAGGTTGGAGATGTCTTGATGACCGAACGCCTGGAATGATGCTTCTGTTAGTTACCATATTCAGTTCTCTACTAACGGTTCTTCTAGGTATCATCTGTCCCTCTGCTTGTTCTTATATTCATGACGTTTACTTGTGAAATGAAAGTTATTAGAGAAAAAATGGAAGATGATGGAACGAACAGCTCTTGGCAATGAAAAGTCTGACGAGTTTACACTTCGTCTGATAAACTCGATCCATGTGTGTCTACATGATACAGATGAGTAGGACATTGCCAAGTGTTGTCTGTAGCAGATAGTGTTGGTTCTAGTCTAAGGCCCTTGATCCCTGGATTTTAAAAGTTGCTTTGATTAGTTAAATTGTCCAAGTTCAATGACCTCAATTCAGGTTTAGACAAAGTATAATAAGTTCGGAGATGGGAATTGTCGGTTGTGCAGGCTTTGTTACAAAAAACAGCAAAAAAGAAAAAAGAGTTCATTTCCCAGATGACCATGCATGCAAGCAAACTATCTAGCTTCATTTCCCAGATGACCATGCATGCACGCAAACTATCTAGCTATTCTTTTTCTTATGTTTAATTGAAGTTTCTTCATTTTGGCTATGGTTTTAAGGTTAAAGTTTTTGGCTTTTTTATTTGGAAAATGAAATAATTAAGTTAAAGTAACAAATGCAGTGTTGGAGTTATTTCGTGGAGAAACAGTAGTTGTTAGCCAGGAGGTCGCCATTAAAAGACTATCGTTTGCCAAGGAAAACAACACTCTCTCCGCTAGGAAGCTCCTGCAGTCTACAGGTAAACTAAAACATCTCTTCTTTTAAGCATCAATAAGCAACTCATTTCGACCAGAAAAGACTATACACGTTTTGTAGCTCATGTTCATTGATCAGTGAACTTGCTATTGGGTACATTCATTCTTTCACAAATCTTCATTGATCTTCTAATTGCCACAATCATGCAAGGGGACTGAAACTGCAAAATTCTAGTGTCTCATTCTCTGATTTTGACACTGATGAGCTGTAACTCTGTGCCCTGCAAACAGATTATGGAGATGCAAACCGCATCGGCACTACTTGCTCAAGGAATGATATAGCAATATATCAAGGCTCAGCATCACCACTTCCTAATGGAATCCCATCATTCAATGTTCAAATACTGAATGTATGTGTCTCTGGTTGTAGTATGTCTAACATTCACGTTAGCTGTGGATGGTTTAGCTCAGCCCGGTTGATCAATCCAACCGTGTTTCGACGAGTTGATTATGGTGACTGCCTTGTCAATGATGGTGAGGCTCTTGGCCCTGGAGAAATTCTCTCCTTCCAGTATGCCAACAGTTTTCCATATCAGTTATCAGTCACATCTGTTACTTGTTGCTGAGGCAACTTATAGCTGCTTTAAACCCAATTACTATGAATCCAGAGCTTCAAAACTTATTGCAGGAAGTCAAAGTTATAGATTATGCTTGTAGCTGGGTTGGCTTGAATCTATGAACTAAAGCAATCGAACAGGTTATGCCATACAATGACTGAGGCCATTGGCTCAAACGTTAATGTGATGTTGGTAAAGATAGTCACAAGGGAATATATGACTCTAGTATAAAGCACATGTGCTAGTCTATGATGCATAATGTGCTAAGCTAACTAATTCACCATTCCCAAACTCAGACTATGCAGAAATCTAGCTTACCAAAGTTCTCTGCTAATCTAGCTCAAATTGTATCTTTTAGTTATCAAATGCTCCAGAGGGTCTTGACAAAGAAGAGAATCTTAGCATTTCTTTATCATAATAAACAAACTCAAGAACTCACGCTTTCTTAAGCCACAGTATTTTCCTTTCCCACTAGATATACTATCAATACCAGAAAGGAAAACGAACTCAATCCCTATGATCAAAAGAAGTTTTCTGCCAGAAATGTTTGGCATTCACAGCTATTCAATTCTGGTAACAACAGTGGAATGTTGATACTGAATGCTAGACAGTGGAAGTTTTGAGTGCTCAAGATTTCCATCCTAATATCCATAATCATAACTAAACTCTACACCAACCATGGCATACAGCACCTGAGAAACTATGTACAAACTGCCTCCAAAGATAACAAGGAGAAGGACAACTGATACAGGGTTCCTAGTCAATTCGACTATGGGCTGTAAAAAGAGCACCTGTACTTGCTGTAAGTTTATACAGGGCTTATCTCCTTATATTGTCCCAGAATTCTTCCATCAATGCCCCTTCAGGACCTAAAGCTAACGCCTTTTGATCACCCATCCCAGCAGATGCAAAACACCCAGAGAAGCAGCTCCCAACGCCACAAATCTCGAATGCCCACTTGGAAAAACTTGAAAAAGCTCTCTTTTTGAGACAATCAGACATTTTTCCATCTGGGTTTGAGGTCCATGTATATGTGATTGTCTTTATGCTTCAATTCATCAACACTTACTGCAGGATGCACCAGAGTTTTTCCATCAAAAGCTGCTGTTTTTGCAGGCGTGCTGTGTGGATAACTGGGATTCTATAGTTAAAAAGTTCTCTTCAGAGGTGTAAGAAATAATACAATTTCCAGTTGGTTTGGTGAGACTGGTGTATTTGGGGAGGTAAATAAAACTGTAATCTAAAAGCAAATTTGACGTTCATAGCTAACTCTACCTTATCTGCAATCTCTGTCATTTGTCAAGAATGCAGGGGCTAAATTTAACGTTTACCATAATTATATGATAATAATGAATTTTTATATTCTTGAATATATGTACAATGTTATTTTATTTAAAGCTAAAATATACTTAAATATTCATTAAAATTGTAAGGGTTTTAATCTAAAATAAAAGTAAATTTATGTATTATACACTCTTTAACACCTTTTTCATCTATTTTTAGAATTAAAATTTCCACATTGTTTTCTTTCCCATTTTTTCATAACATAGTCATGAAATGTTGTTATCACCACAGTCATTATCTCTCATGGAAAGTATAGTCTCATTGTTCAGTTAAATTCTAGAAATAAAAAGCAAAACTAAATTGAAAATGAATATCTAGATCACCAATAAATATTTAAAACTAAATCAATAAATATTTCTCAGCAAATAATAATTTTGCTGCATAATATTTTGATCACTACCTAGAAACAAACAACATACTCCTGATACTAACATGAATCACCATAATTTACAATTCAATGGAAGATGAAGCATTTTCCTATATCAGATTAGAAACTCTTTCTAATGTACCAAAAGAAATGATAAATACTGAAAGAGAGCTGGTTCTGGCTTGGACTACAGAGACAAATATGCACTTCTGTAAATTTGTAACTGGTTAAATTCTTTCCTAGGTAAATGCAAGTCTTTGTGTTGGTAATATTGATGCTTCATGTGTGAGGTAAAGCTAAAGTAAAGCCAAGTGTTCATTCCTCTGAAGCGAAATGAATAGAATGAAGAAAGTTTCTACAGTTTGACTGAGACCAAGGATGCAGCAGTTTCATGGCGGAGCAATCCCCTTCTTCACAAGCATGTCATAAACTCTATCAACTTTGATGGGTTCAATCTTGAACAAGGGATACGCATCGGATTTCTTCGCAATGTTGCCACTGAAGATTTCTTTTGTCATCACCTCTTGCATTTTAAGATAGAGAGGTGGAGAAAGCTTGACCTCAGAGCATAGGCGTTTTTCCTGCCACAACATAGAAATAGTCGGGTCTAAAAAAATATATGAAGTGAAGCATAAAACTGCAACTAAGGAATCTAAACAATGTATGTACTGGAGAAGCGTAATTAATCATTTTAACTGCCAATACAAACAGCAGTCTAGGCAAAATACATCTATAGCTAATAAACAATCATCCACAATTGTACACATAAATCACAGAATAAGAATCTACCACTTACAGTTTCAGACAGTAATTGTATCTGAGAAAATTGGGTAATGTCCAAATCATTAGCATTGCTTGAAGAGACCTGTCCAGGTCTTGAATTTGAATCCCTGCCGGCAGACTCTGAAGCCAAGAATGCATTTCCTTGATTGCTTGGACCAGGTTGAGCACCTTCTTTTATTCTCCTGGGATTTTCTTCAGCTTCTCTTTTCCTTTTATGGTCCAGGTATCTATCTGCCTCAGCTGATGAACGACAACCTGCAGCTTGAGCTTCCTGCAGTGTTATCACAGTTATGACAATCGGTCAGACATTTTCATGTGGAACATGAATTCTAGATTTATAAGGCCACATATGAGTTTGGATCATCACGACAGTGGAAGTACTTCCTTTTATGCCTGTCACACCTTATTTTTATAGACAAATGCAGAACAAAGACAGCATGCCACAAGTTTACTTTCTGTTAACAAAGAGGTTTTATAAGGCCCAATAACTCTAAAGCAGAGCACCATATACCAGTAAGTATAGATGCAGTCTCGGGGATGAATCATATACCTTAAGTTCCTGAAGTCTTTTCAGCATTCGCCGCTCAGTGATAACAGTCTGAAGAAGATCTTCATGCTCTTCTTTGGAAAGATATCGCATGAAGACATCATAGCGCCGACATAATTCCCTCTCTTCAGCAGACAAGTCCTTCTCAAAAGGACTTGGATGAAGCAAATTTCTTTCTAATATGAAATTCTTCCTACGCTGCCTCTCATCAAGCCTGCAAATGCCAAATCATATAAGCAAAATAGTTTAGATTTACATGCAATCAACCTGTTACTCAAGCTGTCAACTGTCAAAATCAATCAACATAAATGAAAAGCAAATATCAATAACGCAAAATTATGCAGATACAAAAGCAAGTTATTAATTTCTCCAAAAAGATATTGGTTTATCAATTCTCATTTTTACTGCAAATTCATTATTAAGTTATGGAATAACCTCTTTGAATAGATTCGGAGCACACGCAATTTGAGCTCTCGCTCTTCTTCAGTGTCTGCATCTTTAAATTCCATCTCGGCCAGCAATTGCTCAGCATCATTGTCATATTCAGGATCAAATTCCTGCCTTTTTGGGTTATAACCACTCAACCCAATTAGAGATGGGCCCTCATTTACAGAAGACAATGGTTTTTCCCCTTTAGAATCCTTTTCGGTCTGAGTGTCAGCTGTGTTAATAAAAATGATCGACTCAAAATTAATGCTTTTATCAGAACTAGAGTGAAATTGCTAAAAGCAGTTGACATCATATATGCAGACTTGTATATGTTACAAACTTGACTTATAAGCTAGAAGTATGCAAGTTAACAAATGTCAATGGCCCAGATAAATCCAGTTCAGTCTATAGCATTACCAATGAAGCACAATGTCACTTAGGAAAGAAATGGGATAAACATAATCCTAGTTTTTCCATGTAATCCTAATTCCACAATCATATCAGAGTAAGTGTCCAATTCTGAATTAGGTTAGCAGACTCGCTAATCAACTAATTCTGCAAAGAGTGCTGACCATGTAAAATGGGATTAAGTCATAGGTGATTGATAAATCTTCAGACATGTCCTACACTTAACATCATAAATGCCATTGTGCATTCCATTTTAGCTTACTACAACAATAGAGGTGCTACATATTGTTCAACGAGATCATAACATTGTGCATCATAAATTAAATTTAACTCGATGCATCCAATGTCTTCATAACTACAGCAAAAGCTCGAAAGATAAACCTAGGCGGAACAACTAGTACATAAACAAGCTTATAAATTGGAATGAAACATCTGTAGCTATTTGTAATGATAAGCCAACACACCTGCAGATGGTAAACGATTAGGGGGACCACCTTTATGCATTTCTTCAACTCTGGATCCATTGAAAATAAATCTAGCATAAGAAGGCATATAAGCCACGTAAATAATGCACATATAAGAAACAATGACACCCATACTTAATCCTTGAAGGAGAAAATCGAGATTCCTCCTTCACTGCATGCTCCCCAAGTGATGAAGACCCTACAAATCATGAACAATTTTAACAAGAAAATTCATGAAGTAGAGAATTAAGACAACAATTAACATAAAATGCAGCCAAATCAGGATATTTGCAGGTTTGCTTCATAAGTCAACAGTTTCTTGTTTATTAGGAGGTAATAGTGAACTGAATCCATTACCGTATTGTGGGGAAATTTATAGGCATTCCAATCACTCAGTGGAGAATTGAAAGTACAGACCAAGAAAGAGAAAGGAAGAATAATAAGTGTCATAATGTACCTTTTTTGTCCTCGGCATGCCCTTTGGCCATGGCAAGAAGCTCCTTTCTGTTTTTTCCAACAACATGAGACAAGTCCTACAGAAAAGAAAATCAACAACACAATGTTTCGAACACATTTTAAGGTAAAATTTTACTTTCTGAACAAGACACAATTTCATACTGGCAGAGGGAAGTTTGGAGAATTCAAATAAACATTTGTATAGTGTTCAATGCACAACTCTTTGCTCTTTGTCCCCACATGCTCAGCAACTTCCGCCCAGTTTCCCAATCCATACATTTCAATGCCCTAGAACCAAAGTTACATAAATCAGAGGAAACAAATATGTTATATACTTCTCACAGAAAAACTTCCATCGAATGAACCATCTTTAAGAAAAACAGAAATAAAATCACCTCTAAGAGTAGTATCTCATCATCTGCATTCCAGTCAGGGCAGATAAGAGGGAAGGATAAATTATCCTGCAAAAATGAAGAACAAATTTCCATACATTATAGACGCAGAAGTTCTGAACTAAACAAATTAGGAGCAAGAAAAGAGACTAACCATAACCCTGTAAAAGTGATTGCATTTATGAGGGGTCACTTCAGCCCCAACACTGAAGCATTCTATGCATAGATCAAAATCAGGGCATTCAGCACATTTGATGCGGATCTTTCCTGTTATATCTTTGTTGCAATAGTTGCAATGATATAAAGCCCTCTTACCATCACTTGTTCCTTGACCTGATTAGGAAAAGGAAATATTTAAGGGGACAACAGAGAAGAAAATTTTGATAACAGAAAATAGTAAACCTCGAATGGAAAACCTAAGATTATCTTCATCTTTACACAATTACAATTTTCTTAAGCCTTTATTTAAACTTACCAATCAGAGTTATATATTCTGATGGACTACACTAAACAGAACTCTAAACAGAGGCTCCTAGATAAGATAGAACTATAATCTTAAATTTAAACCTCATAGAATACAACATTTTCTGAAGTTAAATACTCAATTGAAGTTTCCTTTCTCACAATCTTTGCCGAAGCGAAAAAAAGTACCCGAAGATGAAGACTCTAAATTTTCACCGCTGCTAACATTCTTCTTCCTTCTTGACCTGAATTGCCAAAAGAAGTTAATGAAAGTGAACTGAAAGAAACAGTTTCAATTAAAAATGAGATGTAGAAAAAGGTTTCAATTGAAAAAGTAAGAATACGGAGGTAAAGAAAAAATATAAACAAAGACAGCCGATTGTTTAAAAGGAAGGTCATTGAAATAACAGAAGCGTTTAACAGGCTTGTTCTCTCCCTTTTCTTTTTTTTTGTTTTCGGTTGGATACATGTTAAGAAAACTTCAATTCCTAAAATGCATCTCATAATCTCCGATTCTTTCATAATTGAACTACAAGTCACAACCTTTCCAATTTCCCATTTCATGGAATAGAAAAAAAAAAAAACTGTGAACATTTAAAGAACTGCACATGAGCAAAAACGATTAAACAAGAAGCATGTTTAAACATTAAAACAGCTCAAATAACTAAATTGAGGAACAAACCTCTGCGTGGGGTCTTCATCAGCAGAGTGGAAGTTCCCACGAGAACGACCCATGTCTTCTTTACACTTAGTTCGCTGACGGGCAACTGTGTATGTTGAGAATATATGAAGATGAAAGCTAATGCATCTTGCTAGAGTCAATTCAAAGGCAATAAACAAGAGCAAGAACAGACGGATATTTATAGCCCAAGAAGGTGAACCAAAACCCTAGTAGTCACAATTCCTTCGGAAGTCGTCAAATTGCAAAATTGGCAGGGAAAGCTGCATCTTCCACAAACGAGTTTCAATGGGTAACTTTCAAATTTTCGTCTTTTGTCAGGATTATGCGTCTGTGAGTGAAAGCTCCAAACTTGGCAGAACAAACATGTAGGTTAGATGTAAGTTCCAAATAGACATAACAGGTTTGCTTCAATAAAGCTTAGTTTCTCAGAACTTGTGTCCTTTTAAGGATTTTGGCTTAATTAAGTTTGTGGTGACTGAGACTGTGGGCTGTTTGGTGAAAGTGACCGGTTTTGTTTTGCCATATGTGACAATTGCCGAACAGAGCAAAGCGAGAGTACGAAAACAAGGTCAAATATGGTTTTTGACTTTTAAATTTTCACTTTAACCTTTTGTTTCTCAAATAACATAATTTAATTGGTTTCTAACAGAGAGTTGATTTATTATTTTAATTAGTAATATAATTCTATCTTATTCTACCGTATCAATAACAACGAAAATAATAACTCAGTAAAAATAAAATTTTACCAAGTGCGAGATTTGAAAAGGTAAATGTACATAATCTTAACGTAGATAATCTTACTTTAACTAGGAAAAAGGTTATTTCCGAATTCAATCTCATTTCACAAAAAAATAGAAGAAAAATGGTCTGTGTGTTTTTTCTTTAGTGATCTAAACTATCAGATATCCACCAAATGTAACGACCTTCGTCGCCTCCATTGCTGTTAAAACTCCACGACCTTTTGGAGGAACAGTATAAATATATATATATATATATATATATTGTTCTCATTGCTGTTAAATTAGCTCCACGACCTTTTGCAGGAACAGTTTATTCCTTTTACAACACATTGGTCATATTTGACAATCAACGAATTGTATTAGCTATTAGCTGATTCTATTAGTGGTTCGCTAATAGCGAATTATATCAACTGATTTGACCAGCGGATAATATCAGTTGTTTATTAAAGATATTTGATAAAATTAGCTGTTTATGTGTAAAATAACTTATGAATACATAACTTTAAAAAATATACTTTGATAAATTGCAGATGGTTATTGCAGAGATAAACATTTTAACTACAGTCTTTCTGAGATATGATAATGAGAAAATGTTCTACCTAAATTCAATTAACTGAATATGGTAAATCAAGTTTAGATAAGAAATCAATGTCCGTGTATATTTGTACTATTGTTTGAAATAGGATTACTGCATTTCTCTTTGTTTTGATTTTTACATGACCTTCATTTCAAATTATTTAGAGAAGTCATGTTTACTTGTACTGTTTCATCATCTATGAAAAATTGCTTTAGAAAACGATACCAATCCTCTGAGCTTTTGGTTTCATTTCTAACCTATTACTGCATAAAACAATTATAGAATAATTTAAAGGGCATAATTGGTTTTTAATCTTTAAAATTTTGGCTATCGATAGAAAACGCTCTTATTAGGAGCGATTTTATTTTTAGCTGTTTGTTTTAAATCAGCCAATAAATCAGTTAATGACCAAACACTTTTGAGCAACTGTTTGAAGAGTCAAACAGCTGAAAACACAAATCAGCTAAAAAAATGGCTGATTGGTAATTTACCAATCGAGGCCATTGTATATCATGACAAGATAATTCTCTCAAGGAATCCACTTCATAGATCCACAAAATTCTTATACTTTTTAAAGTAAAAAGTAATTGGAAATTGAAACTTAAATCAAATAAAATCAAAGTGAAAAGGAAAGAGTAAATGAATCTAAATTTCACTGCTTTCCTTCAGCATCCGTCACAAACAGCTATGATCTGATGGAGGCCAGTGGAAGTTCATCTAAAAGTACATCTCCTATTCTTCACAGCAAACAGGACACTGGAACTCATCCAACAGTTTCTTTGTATCATCGCATAACC
>JAOQMM010000171.1:2605983-2629969 GCA_027563515.1 Erythroxylum platyclados | reverse complement strand
CTGATTCTCAACTTCTCCTGTGCAGAAACATGGCTTCGCATGCTCTTCTGCAGCTCCTATGGAAGGGAAACATATGGGCTTATTCTGTGACCCGGTAAACAATGGATCCAATGTCAGGCTTGAGAAAAGATACACCCTTCTCTTAATTCCCAAAAACTGTTTTAGTTCAGATTTTTACACGGGGATAGTAGCGTAGGATTGCCGAGGTATGCTGCTTGGGGAGAGGAGAAGAGAGGGTTATGTTCTTCTTGAGAAAGAAAAATATGAGGGGTGGGAGAGCAATTGCAAAGGAAAGCAATTGCAAATGAAACAAATCAAGTTCTGAAAAAAGAAAAAAAAGAAAAAGCAATGTCATATAGACGAGGGAGAGGTTCGGAGTGAAGAGCAAAACCCAGAAGAAAAAAAACCAAATCAAGTTCTGAGAAAAGAAAAAAAAGAAAAGAAATTTCATGGTGGATGTGAGGGAGAGGTTCAGAGTGAAGAGTAAAACCCAGAAAAAAAAGAACCATTAAACTGCCAGTGAGATTCAAGAACACAAGCATTAAATTTCAATCCATTGTTTCAAAAAACATAACACTTTTCGTCCCTAATCTTCTACTCCACCAGTAATTTCAGCGGGAACTGCCAGTAATTGCCATTTTCAACGAAGAGAGAAATCAGAGCACAAAACTTTATCCCTCACCCAATCGAAACCCATCAAAAAAACAAAAACAAAACTCGATTCTGCAACTTAATCATCCCATAGCAATCTTAGAAAAACAAAAACGATAAAAGGAGGAATATTGAGGTAGAGAGAGTGTGTTTTTACGTACTGTGGGAGAGTTGGCCGACGTCGAGACACCTGCTGGAACGGGAACTGGTGGGATTCCAAATCCTGTTTCTGGTGTCGAACGAGAAAAAGGATAAAAGAATTAACCTCAACAGAAGTGGCGACGATCGAAGAGAAGGAAATTAACTTGTTGGGAAAGAACAGGAATAACTTACACAGGAGAGAAGGACAGACGATCAAAGGCTGGGTTGGCTTGAAGAGAGAGTGAACTTTCTGAAGAAGAGAATCGCGAGGTAGAGAGAGTGAAAATGGATTTACATTACACGCGGTAGTGAAGGATTGTTTTGTCTTTAACGTATGACTTCTATAGAAATCGTCTTTGGAGTTACATCATCTGCCGTGGACACTGCTGAACTAATGTTAGTCCGGATAATTCTGTCTTGCATGACATATTCTCCATTTGAAGGTAAAAATAATGTTATCTTAATTATACTTAACAAACTATTTGATTCAGTTCACTTTTCAACCATTGTTTTGGAATGATTCAAGGATGGACTAGAAGCTTAATCAGATACAGTTCAGGAACCAAACTTATTGAATTTATAACATGATTCCAGAGTAAGACTACCAAAATCACTGAAGAGATATCTCTCAAAAGCAACTTCCTTCTATGGACACATTGCAGAATCTGCAAATATAATATTGGATCATTTTCAATTCTTGGGTTCTCCTACTATCTAGCTTGAGATCACTTTTGTCTCTATAAGATATGTGACTGGTGATTCTTCTACTTCCAGGTATTGTAATAGACAGATTGTAGCTTCCAATTCCCATAATCATTCTCTTCTACATTATAACTCAATTTTTCTGCTAAAAAAGTTCTGAATCTGCAGGACTTTTTAGGCTCCTTATCTTGCATTCTCTTAGGCAACTAGCTGACGAGCATGAAACCCTTATGCAACTACAGCTACAACTTGTTGAAAAGGTTCTGCAGTGATTATGTTATTGTATATGATGGTTCAATTTGATGATTCATTCCCTTGTCTGAGGTTTCTAAGCATGAGTGCAGGACAAAATCTGAGTTAGTAACTAGATCTTGTCTTTTCAAGATGCTCTGTTCCATCTCTAGATTCTACACTAAAACTCATAGGAACACTATAAGTTGATGTCTTAGTATTCCCTGTTGAGTTCATATCCATTGCAGAATAAGGTCTTGGAGGCAGTTCCAGGCATTCAGCTTCTCCTTCAAGCATCTCTACAACTTTGTTCATGGAAGGTCGAGCATTTGGGCTGAACTGTATGCACCATAAAGCAACTATAATCATCTTCTTGGTTATTTTCATTTCTTCTTCAGAGACATCTGCGAATTCGACATCTTTTTCTTTACTGTATTGATCATAAATCCAACTAGGAAAGAATGCTTGGCTCGAATGTTCGGCTAAAGCATTGAAATTTTTCCTTCTGCCTGCTATTTCCAGCAACAACATTCCAAAACTGTAGACATCAGCTTTGTAGGAAATGCTTCCAATGTTCTTGTAGAACAACTCTGGAGCCATGTAACCAATTGTCCCTCTTGCTGCTGTTAGAGACACAATACTGTTACCTGTTGGGTACAATTTCGCCAGTCCAAAATCCGAAATTTTCGGAACAAAATTCTCATCCAGGAGGATGTTGTGAGGCTTGATGTCAAAATGCAGAATTTGCATGTTACAACCTTGATGCAGATATTCCATTCCACGAGCTATTCCAAGAGCAATCTCAAACAACTTTTCTTTGCTGATGTGGTTACTAACATATCCAGAGGAAAATATGTACTTATCCAGAGAGCCATTGGGCATGAAATCATATACAAGAGCATGATTCGATCCTTCTACACTGAAGCCGATGAGACGCACTACATTGACATGGTGGATTCTTCCTATTGTGGCAACTTCATTAATGAAGTCTTGGCCGTTCGCTCTGGACTTACCCAGCATCTTTACTGCTGCAAAGCTGCCACTACGAAGCTTCCCTTTGTAGACACAGCCATAGCCACCTTCACCTAATTTATTCTCAAAGTTCCTGGTCATCTTCTTGATATCTGAGTATGAGTACCTAACTGGCATAAGATCACCATAACGTTGCAGGAACTCTTCAATATTATCGTACATGGACAAGTGCCTTCTTTGCCATTTATAGATCAAGAAGATTACAACGCATGGACCTCCAATAAAGAATAATGCCACATGGTATAGGGCTGTGAAGGAAAAACAATACCAAAGTACAGATTTTTCGTGCATCAGAACTCGCAAACATTTTCTGTTTTGCATCACAACAAATGAAGAAGCTCTTACCAAGACAAGCAACTATGTATCTGTGTTTGAAGAACAGACCTGCAAGATAAATAGAAAGGAAGAGGTGAATATGGTACTCTTGTTTCAGGATCCAACAAAGTAGAAACTGCCACTATAGTCTCTTACCGAGAGCTGGTGGTAACTTGCTGAGCAATTCTGTAGTGAAAGTACAAGGAAAGTCAAAACTGTAGATAAGCATCAAAGAGAAGCCAAACCAAAAACTCTTTTTCTGTCTTGACTCTTATACATGATGTTCCAAGATAACTAACGATTTGCTTGTCCTCTTGACCCAACATTCTAGGACATATATCCTTGAGAAAACAACAGAATTTCTTAACTCATTTATGGATTTCTCTTTCAGAAGAGTATAACATCATTAGACTGTTTTCATTAAAAATGATTGCAAGTAATTTGGTAATGTTAATCTGAATCATGAGGAACTTTTGCAATGTAGATTATTAGAAATGGAAATTTAACAAGTCTTACCTTGAGCATCAGCGGATAGTTGTCCATCTGTGTCCAAAATACAAAATACAGAACAAGTTGCAAGTTAACTAATTGCAGTAGCCACAAGCTCATGACTATGTCATACAAAGTTGAAGAAGAACTATTAGGTGCATAAATTCGAAAACCTTAAGCATCTTTTGCTGTGACCACAAGAACAACACCAATGCTTTAATCATTTTAGTTTGCTATTAACATCTATACAACAATTTTGGCACAAGGATTGCAATTCTTCTATGCCTTCAGAATGAACTGTCTTTTAAGAACAATACTTGAAGTGAATGCTTACCTAAATAATGCCGAATTCGACTTCTAATGGGATCAGGTAGACGAGTTAATAAAACTGTAAGAAAAGAACAGAAAGGTGAGTTGAGTTCTTATCAAAGAGATTGTGACTTTTCCTTGGCCAGAACCTTGCTCAACAATGAGTTACCAATGATCAAGGCTACCATTAGGATTAAATGTCTAATTTGCTTGCAGAAATTGACAGACTTGCTAGTGTGGTCATCCATGGCAGATTCAATAAAGTTATAACTTCCAAAAGATGGATCAAGTGAAAATAAACAGTCTATTTGACCAAAATCAGGCACAATACAGCTCAAGAGAAGTTCTAAACCCTGTTGCAACATTCATAATCCAATAAGGAAAAGACAGTTTCTTACCAAAGATTGCGTGAATATAAATACCAAGAAAAGCACGTATCCATGTCAGTACACCTGCAGAACAGAAAGATTAATTAAATATAAACATCAAATTTAACTAAGCAAAAGCTTCACATTTTTTGCAGGTTAGATGTTGATCGAGTAGGCCATGATTTGGTATATGACCCTTCACCTGCAGAATTCAGTCCTGTAAACGACAGAAAATGGCAGAACATCAATTCATAGAGGCAAGAAATCTAAGAACGTTTAAGATTAAAACCCATCAAAAAGATGCAAGAAATAAAAACATACTCTCAGGATCACCACCACGAATCACCGGGGGTTCTACAAAAGCACCGGACCATGATAATTCAAACCCATAAACCATGGCTCGATGAATATCCTTGTAGGAGATATTATTAGCATCCGCTAACGGTAAAGATGTGACCGTCATCAGCTCTATAGTGCACGAATCCATCACTTCTAATGGCGTGAATTTGCCAACCATGGCATAGGAATAACCAGCACTGTAAGTACCATTATAGCAAGGGGAATTCTCCACATAACGTGACAACTTTCCTGGATTCAAGCACTTCAAAAAAGCCACGATTTGAAACAATTCATGCGCATAAATCGATTTTCCAGCTACATACCGGCTATATGTATCCAAATCATCAAAGTCGAACATACTCAAAGAACGTTGAGGAAAGGAGGAACAATCATCAGCCCGAACACCGGCATCTACCAAACGGATTGTATAGCTACTGTAATTGATTGCTTGAACATAATATTTGGCTGAGAACAAGTTGAGTACTAGTGCAAGGTTGTTTTCGCAGGAAAGTTCGTAGTTCTTCTTGCCACAATTCTTGTGGTCTGTTTGCAACCGAAAAGGGTAGCTGATGTTGGGGATGTTGCCACAAGAAGAGGGCAGACAAGAATCGGTGTCTCGAGCATCGGCGGTGTGAAGAAGGACTGAGAAGAAAACGTGAACCAGAACTCCATACTTGACGATGAGGGTAGCAGACATTAATGTCATCGGAGAATCAGAGAGAGATTAGAGAGATCGATAAGCATTTCAGATAATGAAATTTGTGGCAGTCCAAGTCTAAGAAATGAAGGAAGCCGAAGACTTCAACGTAAGAAACAGTCAGCAGAACTCTTGCAAAGGGTGCAGTGTAAAACTGGATAACTAACTGCCAACTAATCAATACAAGTAGATATGTTGGTAAACAAAATCAATGTACACATTCACATGCTATTCTGACTTCAAAAAGCACTATTTTTAATAATGGTCAAACTTAATAAGTCTTTCAGTATATAGTTATTAAACAAGACAATTACTTAAGAATTAAATAAATCCAACAATAAAGGGTTGGTCTTCGCTTAAGTAAGGACCCCCGCTTGTATATGTAGCAGTGTTAAATAATTGGTGGTAGTATTTTATTGTCTCTCGCGGTCCCACCCAGTACAAGCGGGGTTTATTCTGGGCGTGATAATAACTTAAAAGTGTTACCGACAGTTTGAGCCACCCAAGACACCTCGTGTGTCACCCGAAGAAAATTCAATTTATTTAATGTTTATAAATCATTCTCTATTGCTTTATTCCAAACTCTTTGCTAAGGTTAGCTAGGAAATGCCTTTATATTTTGTCTATCTTTATCGAATTATTTGATTTATTACTTATTGCATATTTTAGCAAAGTTAATGTCTACGGAATAGATAACAAATTACAAGAAGGAGTTTCATACTCTTCATCGCCACTCCATTCATACTGCCACTCCAGCTATTTATATTTTTTTTTCTTGTGAATCTTTTGAAAATAATCTCTTTATTAGTTAATTGTAAGATTGTAATTTACTTTATTTCCTCAGACTCTGCATTTATGTGAAATTTTTGCTGAGTTGTTATTGTTGTTGTTCCCTTACACCAAACAAATCGAGCTTTAATTGCAATGAGATAATGGAGTTTGGTATGAGATAAAAACTTTCACCATTATTACCCGAAAAGAAAAAACTTATGGATAGCCAAGAATAGAACCAATTCATCATGGAGCATGTTACAAATTTTCAAGATGAGGGAAGCTCTTCAACAATCTATCAAGATGGTAATTGGAAATGGTTCAACAGCATCCATATATGGTTTGACAACAGGTCTTCTTATGGACCATTATGCACAGTGCCAAACCTTAACTCCATAAGACTGCTCTTCTCTTCAGAAGCCAAGGTGAGCTTATTGATAAAAAATTGGGGAATGGGACAATACAAACAGATTCTCTAACTTCATGCAAGCCTGGTGGCCAAATTACTAACCTGACAATCTAAAGGAAGATAAAGCCATCTGGATTAAGCACCATTCAGGTATCTTCTTAACAAGATTTTGTGAAGAAAATATGGAAAGCACAAATCAAATCTTCTTCACTTGGCCCTAGTCAGAAGTTTTATCAAATCTTCTTCACTTGGCCCTAGTCAGAAGTTTTATGGAAAGACATCTTAAATAGTAGTTGATAAATTGGGCCCAGCTTACCATTGACTATTGCTTTGAATCCTGGATCTGAAGGTCCAGTAAAAGGAGTGATTAAAGTTTGGATTAAGGACTTTTTAATTTCTAAATCTTTTTGAATTTTTTAATTAAACTTTAAACTTATTTAAAATGTAACATATTAGTTTAAAATATTTATTCCCTTAAAAAAAATAAGATAACATTTAAGTTAAAGAAGAGATTCACGTATCAAAATTTGTCCTTATTAAATCTTTTTATCGAAAAAATATTTTTAAAAATAAAATATTTTAAAATTAATTAAAATTTCCAATATTGATAAAGCTTTAGCAAAGAATTGAGTGATTGTCCCTTAAAATTATTATATGTGTGATGTAATATAAGTTATCATTATTATTTGTAAAATTGTCCTTATTGCAATATGAACAAAATGTTATTTTGATATTTTGTGAAACATTAAATTACAAATTGCATATTCAATCAATATTTAAGTAAATTATTTTTAAAACTTCTTAACTATTTGATAAATTTAGATTTCTCAGTTATGATCTTATATAAGCCAATCTAATAGTTCAATTATAAAAAGACTAACAAAAACTTAACTATGTTGAAATTTAATCTATTATTAATATTATTTTAAAGAGAACGAGCTTTTGAGTAACTGGTAAAGTTACTCCCTTATGACATGAAAGTCACTAGTTCAAACAATAATAACACCCCAATATATAAGGCTCCTCGCCTTATGAGGGTTGGAGGAGGAACATTAATTGTACGCAGTTTAAACAACAATAACACCCCGATGCACAAGACTCCCTGCTTTATGAGGGTTAAAGAAGGAACATTAATTGTACGCAGTCTTCTCTTTGTATTTTGCAAAGAAGTTGTTTCCGTAACTCGAACCTGCGATCTTTTAGTCATAGAAGAGCAACCTTACCATTAAAAATTACTAGTTCAAGTTACGAAAATAGTCTCTTTATAAAATACATATAGAAGAATGCATATAATTAATGAGTCTTTTCTTACCTAACATAATAATATTATAAAATAAGGAGACTTACAAACTATGAATCCATAAAAAACTAGCGAAAGAAAAGCACTACAAGAAAAGAATCCCTTGTAAATAAAGCTTTCTTTATTTGTATAAAAAGTCATCAAGTAGTTTCATCATCATTGGTGGCAATCCACATTATGATGTAAAGTTTTACCATAATCATATTAAACTCAATTAATAAGAAGATGTACTTGCACGTTCAAATAAAAAATTTGGGAAGACTTTTGACTGTATGGCCAATAATATGCTTTAAATTAAGTTTTCTTCCAATGACATCAGGGACTAAGAATACTAACATACGAAAATTGATTATAAATGAATGGAAAAGGACAAGTATCTATTTTAAATATTTAATTATTTAATATTAGAATTTATTTTTATTTATATAATTTTCATAAATCTCTTTTCGTTATTTTTTAATTTATATATTTAAAATAGTTCTCAAGCGTCTATTCTATTATAAAATTTAAAAATAACAGATTTAAAAGTATTCAATCTTTTAAATTTTTTCAGCTTAATGTCAAAATTTTTAAAATCTTTAATTTATTGACAAACCTTTCAAAAACTCATAAAACTCATATAAAAAATGTTATTAGCTTCTTTCTAAATTCCTTCTTTCCTGAAAACTTAAGTCTTGAATAATGTAGACTATTAGTCATACACAGAAACAAGTATGCTTTACACTTATCTCCTCATGAAGATCCTATGTATCAGAACGCCTTTAGAAAAATAGTCTGGAACTGTTGTGTAGTACAGATCCTATTTGAGATCATTAATGAGGAAAGATTGGTGAGTTTAGGGTTTCTAAAAGGAAAGACTAGAGTTTTGTGCCTGTAGAGAGAAAGGGCTAGTGTACTTGGCTATCATACCTGAAAACTAAACCTCTATTGATCCTTGTTGGTCTTTGGTTGTCAAATAAAAGGTCTGTTTGTTTGGTACGCATTACCAATATGTCACATCAATAAAAATAAAATTTTGACCTGATTTGTACGAGTTTTAAAAAATTAATCACTAACTTAAAAATATTAAACAATTTAATAATATATTTAAAAAAATTATGAGAAATTTAATAAAAGTCTAATTGAAACTATTTCATAAAAAAATTGAAGAAAATTAAGAGAAAGGATAATTGGGACTACTATACTAAGCATAAAAATATCCGTCTTTTATTAATATTTTTCTATTTATTTAATTACAGTATTTCATATTTTCACATGAACCTTAATCATTTTTCTGAAAATATTCATCCATGAATAAAAAGAATCTAACATGGCTGCTTGACTAAGAGAGTTGTAATGGTTGACCAAACAAAGTGTTGCTTGACCAAGACCCAAAGGAAAGTGAGACCCGGCCACCACTAGTAAACGCCTACGCCCCCCAACACTGATTTTCAACCTACACAAACTCAATTCAACGTCACCTCCTTAAATTCTTTAGCAAAAGGCTAGAATTTTTCTTAATATTTATTAAAAATTTAAATTAATTTTGACTATCATTATTATATTTTAAAGTTTTCAAAATAATATTGATAGTACTCTAAATTCAAAAAAATTAAAATTTTCATAATTTTTAATATACAAGTCATAAATTTAGTTTATATCACATCACAACTAAATAATTTAAATTTACCAAAAAATAATCTTTAATAAGTATTATTTTCAGGTATA
Organism: Erythroxylum platyclados; assembly: GCA_027563515.1. Classification (NCBI taxonomy): domain Eukaryota; kingdom Viridiplantae; phylum Streptophyta; class Magnoliopsida; order Malpighiales; family Erythroxylaceae; genus Erythroxylum; species Erythroxylum platyclados. The sequence goes on along the minus strand of JAOQMM010000171.1, from coordinate 2,620,508 downwards.
ATGAATATTATTTTATCTTATTTCAATATTCTAAAATTTAGAAATTGGTAATTAACAGGATTATAAAACATATTCGGTAAATATGCTCTGTAGGCACTTGAACCCGCTTGGATTACATCTAGACAAATAGAGGCAGGACGTCGGACAATGACACGCAATGCACGCCGCGGCGGAAAAATATGGGTACATATATTTCCTGACAAACCAGTTACTGCAAGACCTACAAAAACGCGTATGGGCTCGGGGAAAGGATCCCCGAACCTATGCACTATGTTCCGGTTCACTGATAAGGAAGATAGAGTTGGAGTGGGGGTCTACGATGTGATACTCAAGTATGAGCGGGGGAGATATATGCTAACTATGGGTAGGAAGCGGGAAACAGACAAACTGGTAAAACTGTCGTAATGTAATATGTGTTTATGTAGCTATTGGTCAAAAAGCATCTTCTGTGGCTCAGGTAGTAACCAATTTACAGGAAAGAGGGGCAATGGACTACACTATTGTAGTAGCTGAAACGGCGGATTCTCCGGCTACATTACAATATCTCGCTCCTTTGACAATATTCAATAAAAATCTTACTGATATGTGAGGTTTGAAAAGATCTAGTATTACACAACCTTATTCCTAATATTTTAACCAAACAAGATAGGCGAATATAATTTTATTAAAATCTAAAGTCAATATCATGACTAATATAAAATATATAGTGTATTTTTAAAATAATACTATGTTGGCCAATTGGGTAGGCAATCGTAATTCAAGTGGCCACCGTCTATAGATATAGACGTGAAGCAATCGTCAATTCCAAATGGTCACGTCCATAAAAATATATAGTGTATTTTTAAAATAGTACCATCTTGAATAAGCACTATGCACAGCCATCTTTGAAAATCAAACAAGCTCTTATTGGGTCTCTTTCAATTTTTGTCTTATCAACCAACTTTGGTCTAACATATTAAAAGCAGCCAAGCAGCCAAGCAGCCCTCATGGTTAAGCAAATGAAGCATACACAAAAAATTCCTCTTGTCGGGTCGTCAAAGCTTCAAATTGTCCGGATTTTCTGTACTACTTAACCTATTCTAATTATGTTGGTTAACTCATCTTTGAACTCAATGAGTGAATGGCCTACCAAATTATTGAGACTTTGTGATGCTTTATTTGTTAAAAATACTCTCTCAGGGCTGCCAAGCTTGACGATTGGAAGGAAATTTGGAAGAGCTTTTTTAGTTATATTGATCATTTGGTCTACAATGAATTGATTATTGAAATTTTTAATTGGTTTAACGTACATGAAATAGATTGGTTGATTACAAGTTAATCACTCTTGATGTAGAATATATAAGAATAATGAATTAATTTAAATACGATATATAATATATAACTATTTTATTTGATTGTCGGGTTTAAAGAAGTTCATAATATAGCTGCTTGATATAATTACTAATTGACATTGCTGTTAGTTTAATTGTTTTCTATTCTTAGACAATGAGAATATGCTGAATAATTAATTGCCCATGTTTTCATCATTCAGGAGTATTAAACTAAAATTGTGATCGTCAGGTTTGACAATTAGTCTCAACAGTTGCCATGCTAAGCTTCCAAGAAATTGGCGCGGTGGAGTCTACATTTTTCTATATAAAGATCTTCTTAGCTACTTCACAACTCAGAAGTTGGGATCATTCAAAGAAAATCCCAGACCCTGCAAGTTTTTACACAGTTGTTACACTGCAAAGATGGGTTCTTTGTCGATCTGCTCTTCTAACTTGGGATCACAAACATTTTCACCTTCTATAATGGGAACTCCAGTTTTGTCCTCATCAAAACTTGGAGCTCCAACTTTCATCGTCTCTATCCCCAGTCATGCAACTACTCATCGCCTTCCAGTGAAGGTGTGTTGCAGAGCAACATCTGAAGCTGATAGTACCCCGAAGAAGACGATTCCAGGGCCAATGAAGCTGCCTTTTATAGGGAACTTGTACAATTTGGTGGGTTCACCACCTCACCACGCTCTCAGAGACCTTGCCAAGCAATATGGGCCTCTTATGCATGTGCAGCTAGGAGAGATCTCTGCAGTTGTTGTGTCATCAGCTGAGTTAGCTGAAGAAGTGCTGAAGACACACGAACTGTCCTTTGCACAGAGGCCTAATGTTCTAGCCTCTAGCATCATGACCTATGGTGGGCAAGACCTTGTCTTTTCTCCTTATGGTGATTACTGGAAGCAAATGAGAAAAATTTGTGTGACAGAAATGTTGAGTCCTAGGAAAGTTCAATCTTTCTCTTCGGTTCGCCACGAAGAGGTTGCGAATATCCTCGAACACGTTCGAGCTTCTGCAGGGAAGCCATTTAATTTCACAGAAATGGTGTTCTTGTACACCAACAAAGTTACCTGTAGAACAGCATTTGGCAATACTTGCTCAGAGGAGTTGCAAGATGCAGTGCTTGATGGGTTGAGGGAAGCCACAGCTTTGGCAGGAGGATTTGACCTGGCTGATTTGTTCCCATCATTGGAGTTCCTTCAGGGACTTAGTGGGATGAAACCTAAACTTGAACGTATTCAAGAAAAGATGACCAGGTTACTAGATCAAATCATACAAGACCATAAAGAGGAACTGATGAACTCAAAAAACGGTACTGCTGATTCAGAAGATGACGACCTCGTTAATGTTCTTCTGAAATCTCAAGAGGGTGGCAATTTTAAGTGTCCCATTACTACTACCAGCTTGAAAGCTGTCATCTTGGTTAGTTTCCTCTATCAGAGTATAGATTTTCTAGTTCTTTTTTCAGTTGAATCTTAACTTCTTGCACACGTAATGCAGGATATGTTTGTGGCTGGGACTGATACGTCATCACTGACAGTAGAATGGACGATGTCTGAAATGATGAGAAATCCAAGAGTCCTGAAAAAGGCACAGGCTGAAGTGAGACGAGTCTTCAAGGGGAAGGAAAAGATCACAGACGAAGATGTTCAGCAATTGTCCTACTTGAAGCTAGTGATCAAAGAAGCTCTCAGGCTACACCCACCAGCACCATTGCTGCTTCCAAGAGAGACCAGAGAAGCTTGTGTGATTGATGGGTATGAAATCCCAGAGAAAACCAAATTGATGGTGAACGCCTACTCTATTGGAAGAGACCCCAAGTACTGGAGTAAACCTCAGAGCTTTATGCCAGAGAGGTTCGAAGATAGTTCAATTGATTTCAGAGGACTTCACTTTCAGTACCTTCCATTTGGAGCTGGAAGGAGGATTTGTCCTGGCATAACCTTTGGAATGGCTAACATTGAGCTTCCCATTGCTCAATTACTGTATCATTTTGACTGGAAATTGCCAGAAGGAACAACACCAGAGAACTTGGACATGACTGAAAACTCTGGAGCTACTATTGGAAGAAAGGAGACGTTGTATTTGGTTCCCACTCCTCACGTATTTTCACCCGACGAGTCCAACCAATCCATGGAGACTATGGAAGTTCTGAACTAAATGAGCTTAAATCATGTATTGTTTTTTTCATTTTTGATCTATTAGCTCTCCGTTAATGATACATAAAAGTTCACGAAGATATATACTGGAATAACTCCATTCTTCTTGTATCAGATACTTTAGGTTATAATGTAATCAATTAAATCCAAAGATGGTACTTGAATCTCCAACATTGAAGCTAAAAACATGAGCATGCATTTGACATGGTTAGAGATTGTCTGGTTGATTAACAGGTGTCTTAGCCAACACTAATAAGCTACATGATCTACAAGGGGCATTTTACAAGTCTTCTAAAGTGATTGTACTTTGAAAGGGTTAACAGCATTGGAATTCCATGTAATTTTAAATTTCATATTTTAAAACATTATTACTTAATTTTTATGATCATGCAATACTTTCTCATATATTTTGTTTGACCGACTTTCGAATCAAACTTAGACTTAAGGAACTAATTTAAAGCATACTCAAAAGATTTGATGACTTAACCAACAAAATGATGTCATTTTAGTTTAAATGTCTAAAATAACATTATTTTGATTTGTAAGTTTAAGAATCTATTACAATATAACGATATTTTAAGATAGTCATAATCAATATATTTGACCAAGTACTAAGTTAATAACTCATTCGACTGACTTTTGAATAAGATTAGACAACCTAAATTACTCGCCCTCAAAATGATGTTATTTTGATTTAACTATCTAAACTAAAGTCGTTTATATTTGCAAGTTTAAAAAATATATTACACTAAAATGATTTGATTTTAAGATAGTTCGAATTAATCTAAATTAAATTTGAACCGTGCAATTTAATTCTAATCATACTTCAAATCGAACTCAATTTTTGCAAAAAAAGTACAGCACAAACCATTATCATCCCTACCCAAAATAACACAATATTAAAAATTTTAAATTTTAGTACGATAATGTTTTAGATAAATAAATAATAATAATAAAAAGAATTAATCCTTTAAAAATTACAAAAAATAGTCTAGGTGGACAAATGATGACACACCACAAAGTTGAAAGTTTTCAGGCAACGAAATGGGGGGAGTTGTTGTTATTGGACTAAAAAAGCTTCAAAGATGGGAGTAAAGGCGCATACGTTTTCTCGGTATCAATGAAGTCAAAGTCCTGCCCTAAGACTGTAATCCCAAGAGGGAATGCTATAATATCTAGCTAGGCGCCTAGACCAAAGCTGCCCAAGACCAATAATGATATTAACAACTCAATATTTGTTTGTCCTTATTTGCTTAGTTCATTGACTTAGTCAATTCACTGATTTTGGTTCAGATTTTGTTCCCTTTTTTACGATCTATTTCTTCCAAGCCAAAGCAATACTTAAATAATTCCCACGAAAGATCCATTTTCAGACGGAGGCGGCCTTTGTTTGCTCCATTGGTCATATTATCAAGATATTAAACAGAGCATGACAAAGTTTACTACGTATCAAGAACATGGGACAAGCAACTCCCTTCCATTGTACAAAACTCGTATGTCAGCTTGAAAATACAAAAGCTTTTACGTGGATTCAGAAAACATTATTTGAACCCTTCCACCAAAAGAAGGGAAGACAAAGAACATAGATTACAATGTGTATGCAATAATTTGTATTCCCTATCTAAGAAAAAGCCTAAGTATAGAGCATTTACAAGATCAATACAATACATCAGGAGTTATGTTTTACTCTGTCAAAATTGGACCCCCTAAAGATGCAATCCCATGAAGGAACGACATATAGTAAGGCATATGATGTTTCAGATCACAGAGATAACTTGGATTATGAGAAGCCATAGGTTAGGCAGCAACCGGAAATTTGCCTTTCTGTATAGGTGGGGACTGAAAGCTATCACCAATTATGCAATTGAACAGTTAAGCTTTTAACCACAGGGTGATATTCTGTATGTATGTACTTTTTAGCTTTCTCTGAACCAGGCTGTTCGAGCCACTCGTCATACAAGCCTTTAACTGTAGGATTATCAAAAGGATCTGCAACCAAAACCTACAAATAAAAAATTGAACAAACAGTCAAAACCGTGTAACTTCTATGATGATGCAAGGACAACGAAAACAAGAATAAGGGTAGAATTGGAAAAAGTTATAGGCAGATCAGGCAAGCACGTAGCAAATATTCTGTATATTTTAACTTAAGGCTATTTTGACCATCAAATTGTAGTCATGTGAAGCATTGTGCATTCAAAACCTCTAGTAGACATTGAATCCATAAATCAGTATGGAACCCCTCTCCTACATGGTCATCAGAAAATGTTTTAATATTACACAATACAACAAACAAATGCTGTGGAACCAGCAATCTCCAAGAACCAAAGTACATGAGCTCCTCGGATAAATCAACTAGTTAAACCAGCACATAAGTGATCAACTTGCATATCTTCTACGATAAGATGTTCGACTGTCAAAAAGTTCAGCATAAGCACATAGGGAAGGTAAAGACATGAAATTAGAACAGTAATAACAGCACGTTCCAAAGTATTTATACCAGTAGAAGATTAAGTTTCAAAGAAATAAGATACCATTAAATTCAAGAGATGCTTACATTTTCCATATAAACAGTTTCTAACAATTGAATCAAATCCTTTGGGGATTGTCCTGGCTTTGGTTTGATTTGACCTCCACCATTCAAGCAACCTGCTTAAACAAAAATATAGATGATCACGCCTCATGTGGAGTTAATTCATCCAAGAAAGTTTGCAAGCAAGTGCATGTGACAGAAAAGAAACCTGATGGACATGCCATGACTTCCACGAAATGATAGTCACATTTCCGCATTTTGACTTTCCTTACAACATTTTGCAGGTTCTGGAAGCCATAACATTGGGCAAATTTCAACACAACTTTTCCATCTACCTGCAATACAAGATGTACAAGATGATTCATGACAACGTTTAAAAGTAACAACCAGCTACCTGTGAGTGTCTCTTAAATATAAAATTCAGTTGGCAAGGAGTACCACAACATGTTGTATACAGGAGCTTCACATTCTAAATGTAGGCTAAACTTTACTCTAGGCTTATATTCACATCAATGAGGAAAGGGAAAGGCTTGGGTAGGAAAACTAGCTCAGATCCTTCCATCTCCAGCTAATCATGCACAAATCAACAACTAACTATACTTCTAGATAATGCATGCAAAAATAGTTAGGAAATGATGGAATGACAGAATTAAAGAGAATGTCTTACTTCAAGAATCACTTCACGGAAGTCAGTATTCCTTATCGTCTTGAAGGGCAATGGACCTTTGACTTCAATTCCAAATAGTGATTTAGCAGCATGCCGAAATATCGTTTCCACATAGCCACCAGAACTTCCAAGCACTCCATATAGATGTCCCTCTTCATCAACATTTGTAAACCTGCAGGAATGTCACCAAACATCATTTCTTGACAGACACTTCCAGGATACATGTATGGCAACAATTCATAAGAATACTGAGAGACCTCACATTTTATCAAGAGAAGATTCATCTAGCGCCTCAAAATCTATGGACCTTAACTGCAAAAGTTGACCAAAAGTACTAATCATTCAGAATATAGCTTTTAAGGGGAGAGATCACAGAAATCACAAGGACTTAACAAATTGCTTTACCTTAATCAAGTCTAATACTTCTCCAGTCGTCAAAACTGAATCTACCTCTGGAAGTTTAATACCAGATTCTGCTTCAAAAATAAAGTCATCTCGCGCAGCCTCAAGCTTCTTATCATAACAAGGCATCACAGTCACGTGGTAAATCTCATCTGGCCTAGTAATTAGTTTTCATCCATTAGAAATTTTCTCACATACGGCCTTCAACAACATTCATATATGTCTATAGTGCTTGAGGAAGTAACATAAGTTATCAAAGTATAACTTAAGCCTATCACAGACTCGGTTAAAAAGTTTTAATCAGTTGCTCTTGTCAAAAAGACAAGAATTAGATGATTCAAAAAGTTATGCTTGATGAAAAATCATTAAGAAATGAACATCACAAAAAAATGGAAAGAAAAGATTAGGTTGTATCATTACCGAAGACCTATTTTATGGCATAAGTGATGCTTGATGGCAGCACCAACTGTTTGCTGAGGACTCTTGACAGTTGAAATGTAAGGTAAAATATAGGATCCTAGTTGCTTTTCAGCATAGCATATCCAACCTACAATTACAGAAGGATGAAAAGGTCAAGCAGCTGCCATTAAAACTTTTTCACTCTATAATCCCAGTTATTTCACAACATGTAAAAATGTCACAGTGTATTTGTATTTGTTTTTACACAGCTTTTTCCAGCTCTCTCCAACCATCTGCTCTTGAAGTCACACAAAGAGGGTTATCGTTCCCTTTTTTTCAGGAATGGGGGTATTATGCTAAGGGACAAAACAAACCTGGACATGCTGAAGCAAGCATTGGTAATGATGGCCTAGCTTTTTCATCCTCCACTGATTGACTTTCTTTGTATCGACTAATGAACTCATTGCAAGTTTCAATAAGTGTCATGTCTCTGCTGCAGCTTGTATCAAATACTGCCTTTACTCCCAGGGACTTGAAAAATGTTGTGAGCTTTTTAAAAACCTGAAAGTTGAAAAGACTAGCATATTAAAAATGCATGACTCCACATTTGAAGGACATCATTTCATCTTCTAGTATACGCAGCATCAATAAGAAAGCCCCATTAGTACCTGAATTGGAGTAATGCCAAAATAGACTGCAAAGGAAGCTCTTGACTGAGGAGACAAGGAAACAACAACAGCTTTTCCTTTACTGACGTTAGCAAGGAACTCATCCAAACCTTGTTTTTCAAGCATGACTGTCTCTGCTGATGTTATGCATCCACTGCAATGCCACGAAAATAATTCAACCCTTTTATTAGCAATGCAAAACCGACCAATTATTCGTAAAATGTAGACTAATCACATTAATTAAAAGACTAGTAACCATCCTGCCGACATGACTATGCAAGTACATTCTGTCAGTAACCATTAAAAATTTTACCATTATCTTCGTGGTCATCATTACAGTCAAAGCCCTAGTAACAAGATTATAGGCAGCAGCCAAACTCAAGTAAAGTCGCAAATTTAGCACACAAAAAAAAAAAACTAATTAAGCATTTATAAGCATCATGTCACCTAATCATTGAATAGAATGGTGGCAGAACATGTGGGAAATTAAACCAACAATTAACAAGTACCCAACATAGATTAATCAACACACAAAAGCAATCCTCATAAAAAGACGGCAACTTTGGCTATTAAGAACAAGAAACACTGAATTATTGGATATTAAATTATGCATAAAAATAAAATTACCTGCAAGCCAAGCAATCCTTCAGAGAAATTTTAACTGGTTCATTTTGCTGTTTATTATCTATTGAAACCTACACCAGCCAGGAAAAAAAAAATGAACCAAAGACGAAAAAAGTTCATACGAAATTAAAAACATAAAAACCGAGAACTAAAAACTTCATTTAAAGAATATTAATAACAGTTAAAGGCAAAAACCTGAGGCCTAGCGGGCTTCTTGAGGGTGGAATTGGAGTTGAGAGAAACGACGCATGTCTGCGACGGTGCTATGAAGTCGCTGAGATCTCCAATTCTCAGTGCCGGCGAGAACTTCTCCGACATCTCTTCAGTGGTCGGAAACCAATAGCAGCTTCTACGATGTTAGGGTTTATATTGAAGAAAAATGGAAAGGCGGTGGGGTATTTCTGTTCATTCACCTTTTTTCAGTGTATTTTCAGGAAAATAAAAGTCATGAATAGGGAAATAAAAAGGCAGAAGTGAATGCGTGCGGGCGGTTGTAGCGTGGATATTGTAAGTATCCAATAAGAGCTTTCGATTTTCTTGTCATCCAATCAGATGCTGATTATATTTGCAGGGGCTTTTTAAGAGGCACGTGTCGGCCACGAGTCACTAGCGGCGGCTGTCACTTTTACTGTTTTTTTTCTAATACGGTGAATTAGGGGTTTTAACTTTTTAACTTTTTAATAAGTATACTTTTGAACTTCTTTATATTTCTTATTTTAAAATTTTTTATTAAGATATTGTTGCTATTATTGCATAAAAAATAATCAAATTTTTAAGTAAATTTTTTTAATATAGTAAATTTTGAAATAATATTTCTAATGAAAGGGATAATCTCTCGTATCGACGATGATAGTCGAGTCTAAAAATTTTAAAAAATTTTGAAATTTGGTGAAATTTTTAGTTAATTTAATTTTTTAAATAAACGATATTATTTGAGTTATTTCAAACTAATAATACTATGAAGTTAAAGTTTAAATTGATTTAAATATAAAAATTAAAAATTAAATTTTGATAAAAATAAATTTAATTTATTAATTTTGGATAAAATTGGATCAATTTTACTTTCTCTAATTTCGTAAAACATAAAAAATAGATTAAATTGATTTTTATTTTTAATATTTGACACTTCAATTTTTAATTTATCTTTAAATTGAGATTTAACTTGAATCACATTGTTAATTTCTTTATTGATAAGGTAGGGTTAATGTTTTAAAATCGAACTGAAATTTAAACTGGTAAGGTAAGAAGTTTAAATTTTAAAAAGTTAAATTAGTATTAGACTGTCATAAAATTAGTTAAAAATTAAATAAATTTTAAAATTTTAAAATATGATTAAAAGAAATTTTTAGAATATTAAAAAAGTTTGTTAAATAAAAATTTATTGATTTATTTTAGTTTATAAGAACTTATTAATTTACAAAAATTGATCAATTAATTAATGAATGGATCACTTTTTAATAAAAAAATTATTAAAATAAATTGAACAAGAAAGTTGAAAATCGAACAAAAAAATTTAAAAGACTTAAGATTTTTATGATTAAACCGATCGAACCGATTGAAATTTTTAATCATTAAATAGAGTAATGTCATATAACAAAAATTCATATTTGATCATATCCTTATAAAAGAAAAAAAAAACGGTGAAGCATTTAGGACTTGCTTACTGCTCTGATTTTATTATTATTTTTGAACTTTGAAGGGCTTTGGTATATGGGTCGGGTCGAATTTGAAATCAGACCAACCCCATCTACAATTAAATCTACTGACTTATTTGGTTGTATTTAGATTACCCTTTTAAACAATGATAATATCCAAATTTCCAAATATGAGAAAACTATTTATGAAAATATTAGATGTTTTGGTTAATTACCAAACAAAGTTATAATAAAATTAAAAAAAGCAAACATCTTTTAAGATTAGAAGGAAGTTGTCAAAAATAAAATTTCCTATGCTTTTTTAATATATTATCAATAAATATAAAATAAATGTTTTTATTTTATTTGTTTTAACAAATTTTTATTATTTAAAATTATTAGAAAACATATCATAATTTTAATTTTTTAATGTGATTTTTAGTCGATGTAAGTTACAAAATATATATGATTACTAAAACTCGGTACAACTTTAATAACTTGTGATTATTTTAATCTAATTATAATTTATTGAAAATAATAAAAAGAAGTTTTATTTAATAACATATTTTAAAACTTTTGCATCTTTTATCTTACTAACTATTCTCTCTCTCAATCTCCTATTCTTTCCCTTCCATAAACAAACTATTTCTATATGTTCTACCACTAATCACTTTAACATAATTTTGCATTCGCTTTTGGTTTATACAACGACAACAATAACAACTTAGTAGAAATTTTATTCACATGCGAGGTCTGTACAAATTTCACTAATATGCAAGGTCTGAAAAAATTCAGTATTACGCTTTGGGTCTTTTTATTGACTTTTTTAGTGAAATGTTTCACAAACTTCAAGTGGCTGGGTATTGGTTATGGTAAGGAATTGAGCCAAATTTGAAATTGTTTTATTTAAAATGATTCGAGTCAAATTAGTATTCTCAAATTTGAGTTTAAAATAAATTTTAGTTTGATGTAGGAACATGTTAAATATTACATTTCTTATAATTCATATTTTAGCTAGAATTCTATTTAATGTATAATTTCTAGGTTTCTTGTTAGGAGATAGAATTATATTTCAAGTATAATTTTTATTTATTAGTTTTCTTATTAGAAAAGGTTTCCTAGTTAGGTAAGGTTTTTACAAAGTATCTCATTATTTAAAGAGACTTAGAGTTCCCATATTATGATTATAGATGACATTTTTGGCCCGACTTAACGTATGTTTGGGCCATGGGCCAAGACTCGTTGGGCCACCCAAATGTATAATATGACATCGTTTTGTTAAAAAAAAAATTAAAATGGTTGACGAGCCGGCCCGGCCTATGGGCGAGCCATGAGCTGACAACCACTGGCCCCCGTGGGTCGCGCTCGGGCCGGGCCAGTCCATTACCATGTCTAATTATGATCAAGTATTTATCAATCAATAAAATTTTTCTTTGAGAATTCTCTTTAGTTGTTCTTTTGCTTCTGCTTTGAGTCATAGTTAACTCAAATTTAGTTTGTTAAGTTGAAATTGGCCAAATCGGGCTTAAATTATCATCTCTAACTAGATATAGATTATTCTTATTGTAATCAACGAAGTATCAACTTCAAACTGACTGATTCTAAAGGAAAAACAGCTAGTTATAGACATAACCAAAGCTCACTTCATTATAAACATGGCAAGAGTATTTGTAAAAAGCACCAGCTTACAGATTACACAGGCTAGAGAACTCCTTTCAATACTAAACACTAAGGCACATTCAGGGTTCCAATATTTGTATGACATATTCCTACTAAACACTAAGGCACATTCAGGATTCAGGGTTCCAATATTTGTATGACATATTCCTAATAAACACTAAGGCACATTCAGGGTTCTAATATTCTTATGACATAAGGCTATTTTCAGGAAATCTACCACCTTCCACCGTTTTTAAACTTGTCGCCGCTGTACAACCGGAAGAGGCTAAAGGCGGACACGCACGAAAGGACCACTGTGCCGAGACTAGCCAACAGTGCACTTGCTGTTCCTCCCCCAACTTGGTTGCAGAATTTCCCATACAGGTTGCATACTTTCAGCCATTGCAGCTCAGGCTGTCCAAACTTTGCTAATACTGCTGATTGTGCAGCAGCTGCCACCGCAGCAACCATCAGGTAAGCGATTAACTACATAGATGGAGATGGTTCAATCATATTAAATAAGTCAGAATCTTCAGTTGTTACTATAACTTGGTATGAACAAGTTCATGTGTTTCTGCAATTAGTTCGTTCATCTTCAAACAAGTTGTAATAAGTTTGGTCACTTGTAATCAATCATGCAAGCTGGAGCCCCTTAATTATAACTTTATCAGGAAGACGAAATCTGTCAGGAATCATTTCAAGCAATGACATATGAAATTATAACTTCAATCCAACCAATTGATCATTCGGTCTTCTTCATGTATTAATTGTTATAAATTCCTAACTGCCCTGATAATAACATATATTGGGACAATTAATGTGTCAAAATACAATCTAAATTTACTAAATTTTAAAGTAACGAATGGAAAAGATTGGCATTGACTCGGTAATCACAAGAATGAGACACTTCAGAGGTATCAATGCTGTGGGCTGCAGCTCACCTAATTTGAACAGAAGACCAGAAATTGGATTCAGCCACAAAGATCAGATTCTTTTGAACATGAGACCAGAAACTTGGATTCAGCTTCAAAAGAATCTGATCTTCGTGGACACAGTTAAGACACAGGAGAAGGACATTCTGCTCCTTTTGTACTAGGAACTTCAGGTTTCTCATCAATTTTATATCTGTGTCCATTAAGACATACCAAGAGCGACAAAACGACGTAATCTTGACTGCCTTGGCATAATTTAAGAGATTTAGAAGGCTAAGGGTACAAGATGGGAGTTTCAATAATTTAAATAATTTAAAAACAACTTTAATTTTTATAAATTTTAAACAATTTTATTTTTTAAAAATTAAATCTAAATTTATTAAATTTAAGTCAATAATTTTTTAATTATTTTTAATTTACTTATTTAAATTTAATTTAATTAATTTGAAGAATTAAAAATTAAAAATTATATTAATAATATTTAGTTAATGATATTTAATTAGTTGAATATGGCTTGTTCATAGCATATTATTCATAATACCTGAATTTTTTTTAGAAAATTTTAAAAAATCGTACATCACAGTGAATTCTGTTGTCTTCCATGCAAGTACCATTTAGCACATACCTGATCTCCAGAGAAGATGATCCAAGCTAAGGGCTTGCTAAAGAGTACACTTCCTCTGACCATCCCAACAACACAACGCACCGCTTGAACCAACGAGTAGACAGCAGCTATCCCATTGGCTATCACCAGAAAACTGCAAGATGATGAGAAAAATGAAAACTTGAAAGAGAAAATTTTGAGTTTCAGGGAAAGAAAATATAGAAGATGGGGATCTTACACCAGAGCTTTCATATCAGTGAATTTAGCTTTCTTTGGAATTGAGAAGATTTCTCTAACTTGAGTGTCTGTTCCTACAAGAACAGCAGCAACAACTCCTGAAACACAAATCAAACACCTCAAAACAATCTCTGCAATCCTCACCCTCTTATCAATCACCTTCAAGCTAGTACCATGATATACTGGTACATTTCCTGGACTAACACCAACACTCAAATAACTCATTTTCTTGTCTTTCTTTCTTCTTTTCTCTTCTGAAACACTACAGGGAAGAGGACAAACAAAAAAAAAAGAGTTGAGAGCCCAAGGGTGACAAGGAACTACACGCTTAACAAAGTCCCACTACTTAAAAAGAAACCCCACAAGAACAAGATCTGTCCTTTGTGGCTTTAGTTTCTATCTATATTTCAGTATTTCTATTTATCTAATGAAGAGAAGGTATGTGCAAGTCTGATATATTGCCAAATGGTCAAAATGCATGAGCCCGTACAGAAAACAACAGTAAGAGGTGAGTTAATGTGACTCATTTAAGACTAACGTAAGAGAAAGTAATAAAACCCTACTTCTAGCAGTTTAGAGCTAGTTGCTTGTCCCAAGAAGACTGTCAGATAAGGTGAAAGCCACTTTTAACGCTTGTAACAATCACATCCACCTAATAATAAATAGGATTTAAAATAAATAAATAAATATT
>JAOQMM010000171.1:2582611-2605640 GCA_027563515.1 Erythroxylum platyclados | reverse complement strand
CACAACTTTATCATCACTCATACTAACTGTATCATTATATTTTTAGCTAATCAACTTCATCATCACCCGATTTTATTTGCCACCTATCCACTTTCCTCTTCCCCAAAATTTGGAATCTTATAGATAAGAGAATGAACATTACTAAACAAAAAGATGATACAAAATCAAAAAAAGAAGGATCATATCATCGTACATGAATATATAAATTACTATTGCACATAAAAATTTATATATTTAATGGGTGCAAAAATAGCATTGAACTAATTCTAGTGAAATATCATCAAAAAGAAAAATCTATTGAGCTTAGATTTGGGGGAAAAATTCGGAAGAGTATTCGATATAAAGTCGGAAATTAAAGTGATTTGAGTGACAAAATGAATTTGTCAAATGCAATGTTTTCAAAACCAAATCAGAATTTAAATTAGTAAGACAAGATGTTTAAAATTTAAAAGATTCAATTGGTATTAAACTGTAATAAAATCGGTTAAAGATTGAATAAAGTTAAGAATTTGAAAAAAAATTGAAAAAAATATCCTTACTTATTGAAAAATGAATTGAATAAAGTTAAAGAATTTGAAAAACAATTGAAAAAAATCCTTACTCATTGAAAATTTTAAAGTTTAATTGAAAAAGAAGACTATTAAATGAAAATTAATCAGTTTATTTAGTTTATAAAAATGATTAGTTTATGAAAAATAGTCGATTAATTAATAAATTGATCAATTTTAACAATAAAAATTATTAAACTAAATTAAATCTCAAAGTTAAAAACTGAATAGAAAAAGTTGCTGATTTAAGGTTTTAAACTAATTTGATTTTTAAAACATTACACCCATGTGCCATACAATTCTATCATGCGGCAGTGGCTGGCCATTCACTTTTAATAAATAAAAAGACAAAAATGAATATGAAAGTGAAAGTGAAAGTGAAAGTGAAAGTGACATAATTGGTTTCCTTAGTTTTATCTTTCATATTCATGGCTTCTCAAAATGTCATCATTGGAGAATTTTTTGTCCAATTTTATTCTGTTCAACTCTGTCTGTTATCCAAAACGACGTAATTTTAGTCATTAAATAAAAGGCCAAAATGATATCGTTTTGGATATTGGATAGGGTCGTTTTGGACATTAAATTAGGAAAAATACCATAAAATTGGAGAAAAGAAACCCAATTAATATTGTTTTAGTCATTGGATAGGGTCGGACACTATAAAATTGAAAAGAAAACCCACACATTATTGGATAAGCCTTCTTACAGAAATTTGACAGTTGGTGTTATAGCCCGATGATCGCGGAATTCTATGAATCTCTTTAATTATTCTCTTTCTTTATATTATATTCTTTTTGTTTCTTTTAGAAAAGAAAGTTACGGAATTGCAAAAAGAATTGATAAGCTCATAATGGTATGAAAGTGAAACTATTTTCTTTCTTTTTCTTTCTATTAATGGTGCATTGGACTCTCCAGATCACAAACACATTAAAAGCACTGACTAGTTATAAGAGATGATGTGAGTGTTGGTGTTGTAAGAGATAGCCATAGCAAAATTATACTTTTCTTTGTTTATTTGTAAGTTATGAGCGAGTGCCACCCTCTGGATAACATGGTAAAGGAGTATCACTTGGAAAAGAAAGAGAAAGTTGAAGTACATGATAAATATGGAATTTAAAGCTCAAACCAGCAGACCCTTTTAATGGCTCCATTTGATGCAAAATCTTGAATCCATTCCTTTTAAGGGAGATATTCAAATTTGCAGGAGTTGTGACCTGTAATGGATATTGATAAATAAAGAAATAGTTACGTTAGTTTCTGGTTTAGCAAACTGGATTTAGCGACAGAATACTGACAATGTCTTCTTACTTGGGTCAAGATTAGTAATCATAGCAGCAGAATTGAAGTAGCAAGTTGCTCCTTTATGCTTGAACTTCTGATAATAGTCATTGAAGGCATAAGAGGCATGATCCTTCAATGTGTTGGGCAAGAAACAAGGCTGGTGTGCTTGGATTTTGCTGCAATCTGCACCTCCCTTGCCACAAGCCCAATCAAGTGCCTTCTGCAACTCCTCATTTGGGGTTTGCTCATCAGCTATGCACCATTCGTCAGATTTCCAATCTACGTTTCCTATTATTTAGTCTCCACAGAAAGTTCAGTCTGAGCAGTAGTTACAGAAACTTATCTTTAGTTCAGAGATATATTGAGATTATCGATTATAGTACCTGATCTTTGTGAAGTTGAATAAACAAAGAGCAGAGATAGCAGAAATATCCTCAGAAAAGCTTGTGACATTGTGATATTGCAGGAAGCTCAACAGATGAATTTGGTAACATCAGAAGAAGTTCTATTAGATCTATAAATCCATGAATGTGGGGTACCAAATTTCAAAGAAGATACCCACTTTTTTCAGAAAGCTGAGATTCCAAGTTATATTCATTGCTTGAATACTAAGACAAGAATTTGAGGTTGCTTCACATTGTCCAATTTGCCCTGGATTTTCCATGTGAATTAGCACATGTTATGAGGTGGATTGCCAGAGATCAGAAAGAAAAAAGAACTTCTGTTCTACTTATAGAGAACATGGTCGGTTCAATCACTAAGCTTTCGATTTGTTTACTTATAGAAAATATGAGCCTGGAAATTGGTTAAGATACATAACAGAAAGTGTATAAATTTAAACTGTTATTGATATGTTAATCTAAAGTTAACACAAATTTGTAAATAGAAGAGTTAAGGACATGAAATTCCCATTTCCAGTATAAGCAATCAACTCGTGTCTAACCTACTTTGATTACTAATATGCACATGGTATGCATGAAATACTCACACCTGCTATATTCACTCACTTCACTCTCTCATTTCCATTTCTGAGGAATAAGCTAAAAACTCCAAATCCATCATCTTCACTACTGCATGATCTTTCTCTTGTCCCAAAATGGATATCTCCACCCTCTTGTTCCTGATATCTGTGTTAATGGCTGCTCAATCTGAAGCCACCTCTCACAACTCTGACCATACCGATATGCAAGCTGCCATCGCTGACATAAGAGTAAGATCACAGTCCTTCTATGCGTTTGCAGTTCTTCTGCAAATGCTGAACGGGACGTCTCGCCTGAGTCGTGAGGACCTGACACTCCTGATGCCAATTGACCGTGAGTTATCCAAGTCCTCAATATCCCCTGACCATGTTGAAGATTTCCTGCTCAGTCATTCAATCCTGATGCCACTTTCTTTCACCGACTTGACTCATTTCCCAACAGGGACTATGGTTCCATCGGGGTTTCGAAGCCGGTTTATCAAGTTCCAGAACCACGGGAAAGCCAATGTGACACTTAACAATGTTCAAGTCGTGACACCAAATGTTTGCTTGAACTCTGTAATCAAATGTCACGGCATTGACGCTGTGATCAGGTACTAAAAATGGCGTAGCCACTGACTGTTGGTGGTGGTAGAGAAGCTTTAATGACATCGCATGCTGGTTTATAAAAGACTTCCAAGGTTCCATTACTTGTTAAGTTCATTCAAGAGAAAAGCTTCTTTCGAGGTTTAAAGCTTGCCTGCAAAACAACTATGGATAAAAAAGAAACAAAAAGGGTTTGATGTCAAGTTCTACATCTTCATCTTATGCAGATTTGCTCATATATAATTACATGGTAGCTATAATTTATATGACCTCAGACAAGAGTCAGACAGTTCTCTCGCATTCTGCAGGATGTAACTATTCAAAAACTGCTACTGTTTAGATAACTTTTATAAGATGTTTGAAAAGAAAATCAAATTTAGCCTTTGATTGCTAACTAAAATTTCATTCGATGCCTTAAACTTATCATAAACCTATAAATTAGATTTTGAAAAGGAGTGTTATGCACAGCTTAATTAACGAGTATGTCCAATTATAATTAACAAATTCAAGATTTATTTGAAGAAATTTAAAGTTTAGGGCGTTAATGAACTTTTAATAAAAATTGAAAAATAAGCTGATATTTTTTATTAAAAATAGAAATACTAAAAATTTCATATGGCAACATGTAACTAATGATTTAAAAAACTCAACCAGTTCGACCGGTTCAACCTTAAAAACCTTAAACCTTTCAATTTTCTGATTCGGTTTTTAACTTTTTGATTCGATTTATTTTAATAACTCTTATTATTAAAAACTGATCAGTTTATTAATTAATCGGTCATTTTTCGTAAATTAATAAGTTTTTATAAACTAAAATAAATAAATAATTTTTCATTTTAACAATTTTTTCTTCAATTAAACTTCAAATTCTTAGATGGATAATGACAATCTCTTTCAATCATATTTTAAATAATTAACGTTAGTTAATCTTTAACCGATTTTATGATGGTCTAATACTGGTTGAATCTTTTAACCCTTAAATATCTTGTCTTACCGGTTTAACTTCCGGTTCGATTTTTAAAACATTAATTATTATATTATATTATATTTATTTTAAACTTAACTCAAGTATTCAAATAAATTTACTCTATAGTGAATAATTAGTAATAAAGATGGAAAACTAGCTAGTCCATATGGTCATCCTTGAATCTTGATTAGATTTTTTATCATAGAAAGTTCTAAATCTTCAAATCAACCAATATTAATCATTAGATTTTATCTCAAGTCAAGCCATAGATTACATTACACACAACTTGGTTGGATGCTAAAGGATTTATCATAACAAACAATACGGGATAAAGTTCTTATGTATGTCCATTACATAAATGTCACAAAGCTCTATATATATACGTTCAAAACAAATTTTCTTGTTTTCTCCTATTAAAATTTTGACTCGCCGAAAAATTTAAACCGACAAATGAAAATAACAAGAAAGGCTCCATCTTCCGAAACATGTGCAGTCTTTTGTTATTTATCAGACTGGTTAGGGTATGGAACATGTTCCAACAAAGGATGTCTAATTTTGGACTGGTTAGACTGTAATATCCAGCAAAGGATGTCGCATTTTAAATAGTACTTGTTCGACGATTTAATATAATTTTTAATTTCAATTCTATTAATTTATTATAATTATTAATTGATTTAAATAAGAGTCTAGTTAAATTACTATATTAGTAATATTTGATTATTCTATATATGATATTAAATGACATATGTTTTATCCAATGTTTAAAAAACTTAATTAGTTTAGTCGGTTTAACGGTGAAAACTTTGAATCGACTAACTTTTCGGTTTTATGTAATTTAATTATTTTTATTATTAAAAATTGATTAGTTTATTAGTTAAACAACTACTTTTAGTAAACTAATTATTTTTTATAAATTAAAATAAGCTAATAAATTTTCATTTAACAGTCTTCATTTTCAATTAAATTTTAAATTTTTTATGAGTAATAATAATCTTTTTTAATCATTTTTTAAATTATTTAATTTTACTCAATTTTAACCAGTTAAACCTTTTAATCCATAAGTCACTTGTCTTACATGTTTAACTTCCGACCAGGTTTTCAAAACATTAGTTTTATCATTAATTTTTAATTAAAGTTTAATATAAAAAGTTTTCTTTGAAAACTAAAATTTAAAATTTAAAATTTTTAAAAATGAGAATTTTTTTCTAAAATTTCGTAAATTATAAGAGAGGTTAATATATATTAGATGAGATGGGTTCTCAAATTTAATGAATTTTAGGGTTTACTTATTATAGTGTTGGTTTGACTTGTTAAAATTACTATTTGACAAGTACTAATAATCTAAAGCAAATAAGTCATTGTAAACATAATTATGATACAACTTGACCAATATAAAAGTTTCCGCAAAAGATTCTTTTATTCTTTAGCCGCTTTTTATTTTATTCTATAAATTTATATATTATCAAATATCTTCTTATGTTTAATTGTTAATTTTATAAAATTCTTAGAATTTCGATCATAAATATATTTAATAGAGCGTACTCAATTAATATAGATAGCAACTGATATGTCATGTAAGTATCAGATAAAAAAACTGATATCATTAAAAATAGAAATAAATTCACAATTACTTTAATTAATATGAAATAATATCGTGTGATAGATTTTTTTTCTCTATTTAAATGGTATCATTTATTTACGTGATAGTTGTTGAACATAGAAAATATCGACTACTAAAAATATTAATTTAACGACAACTGGTTTTGTGAGCTTTTCGAAATTAACAATTTTGCACCAAACAAGGGTTAAATTATAAAAAAGTTACTGTATTTAAAATTTAGAAAGCATTGAGAAATCAATCCAACGAGGTAAAAATAAGGAGACAAAAAATAACAGTAGTTTGATTTTTAAAATATTGATTGAAAAAAATTGTTCTTATCTATCGAAAAATTTGAAATCTAATTAAAAAATTGCGAACATTAATTGATTTATTTTGATTTATAAGAATTTATTAATTTACAAAATTGACCGATTAATTAACAAATTAATTGGTTTTAAATAATAAGAATTATTAAAATAAATTGAACCGAAAAGTTAAAAACTGAACCAAAAAATTAGACAATTAAAGATTTTTACGGTTTAATCAGTCAAATTGGTTGAGTTTTCTAATCATTGCTTTTAATTATATTTTAAATTCTTTAATTTTATTTAATCTTTAACCTGTTTTATGACAATTTAATACTAGTTAAACTTTTTAAATCTTAAACCTATTGTATTACTGGTTTAACTTTTGGTCTAGATTGTGAAACATCGTATAAAACTAAAGTTTAATGTTTTTTCTACGTAGACTTGAACTTGTGGGATTTGGGATAAACAAACTGATACGGTCTTGAATCCTGAAGATAATATGTAATAATTCTGCTAGTACCTATTTTTTAAAATTTTAAATATTTTTATTAAGTTTTAATCTTAATTATAAAATTTTATATTATTTACATAAATACAAATTATTTTCATTAATTTTCATGAAAAAAGATCACTAATTCTAATTATAAGATTAATTTCATAAACTTACATTTACATTACACCATTTTTTTTATAAATAGATGACCTATTAACACATTTAAATAGAAGAGGGAGAGCTAAGCAACTTCCTTTATAACCAGAAAGTCATATGATCGAATCACAGAAATAATCTCTTTGTAAATACAAAAAGAAGGCTACTTATTTGTTAGATCGATCACTTTCACCAGACTTTATGCATTGGTTACTTTAACTTTGGCTAGTACTTAATAAATCCCTCACCTGAAAAAAAAAAGTTATTTATATTAAGGATTATAAATTGAAATTAATTATTATATTTATTTAGTTAAAAACTATAAAATATTGAAATCAAATATAATCCTGAAAGGAAAATTTGATAATTCCATAGAAATTAAACAACCTTTAAGGCTGTTAATATTATCCTGGGCTAGTATCAACAACTATAGTAACTCTTCCAATCTTATATAAACACCGAAGATAGTATGCAAATGTAGTTTACAAGTGGAGAGAAGTGTCAATTTCATCGGACACAGAATCGTCAAGCTTGTCCCAGTGAACACTGTTCTTATCAGCAGCCAGTTTTGGAGGCGAAGAACCAATCATTGTTGGAGTCTCAACAAACTGAAGACCCGTTTGTTTGCTCTGCAACTCCAAAGTTGGCCAAAGAGTGAGCGATACGTGAGGTGGTGACACTGGTTGTTGAATGATCATCAACTCAGGTTGAAACATCGATCTAGTGCCAGCAGATTCTCGTCGCATTGCATGAAAATAGTTGTTCTTAGGCTCCTTTCGCAGCATTTTCAGAAGCTCTCTTTCCTCTCTCATCTCTTTAACTTTCTGGAGTTGCCTGAATCTTTCCTGCAACAGAGCTATGGAGGAGGGAATGACATTAACAGATCCGTTACTAACTTCTCTACCCATTTGAGAAGACAACCTGGAGATATCAAAAGTGTTAATCTTTCTGTTTTTGGGACGGTAAACATATGAATATATATCTGAAGGAGACTTGAAAAGAACATAGTGGATATATATAGGACTTGTTTTGGAGTGGCTGGTACCTAAAGTTTTGAGTCTCCCAAGAAAATTCTAAGAGAATGAGAATCGGCTGCTAAATTGCAAAGTCCAAACAGAAAAAGTTGACAAGGCAATCTAAGAGGTTGCTTCGTTGAGAGTACATAAGGAAAGAGGCAAAAGAATTGATGGAGTAGAAGAGGGTCGAGAGAAGAGTCCAAAGGAATGTTGAAATTAGCAAATGGTAGGGTATGTTTGGAGGAATATATTATGCCTTGTCGGCTTCCTTCCTCTGGCCATCTTCACTTTGTAGATGCCTTTCTGTGTGACCTTTAGAGCCTTTTTATCAATGGTGATCAAATGCCGGACTTCAATCTTTTCCTTTTGTCCATTCAACATTTCTAATTAACACGTTATTCTTTCCTACATTCTTTTTTTTTTCCTTGTTACATGTATAATGGTTAGTGATGTTTCTTCCTAGGGTTTCACAAACTTGTTTAGGTCCGACTTAATTGAATAAATTATATTTGAATTAATTATCTAATTTGACTTCGAATTTGAGAGATCAGACCAATCTAATCTAAACATTTTAAATCAATACAAGGGTATGGTTGCGTACATTAATGACCCTCTTTAAACTCCACAAAACGAAGAGTCTTTTACACTGGACTTATTGACGTTAGTAAAAAGACATTATTTTAATTTCAACTTAAAATCTAATTTGAAGTATATTTAAAATATAAGACTAACTCACTCTAACAATTTTTTTTTAATTTTCACTTTTTCTAAAACTTTATGGTATATAATGACATATGTATAAATAACTAAGATGAATATGCATAGTCAAAAACTAAATAATATTCATCGAGAAACCATCTCTCTTTAACATTCTTGTTTTTACTTGTTTGTTTTCTTCTGTCCCATAACATATTCACACTTCCACATCAAGTTACCTTAATAGTCCCAAATTCCCTTTTTTAGTTAGGACCAAAGATGGTGGTGTTGTTGATTAAAGTCGTATGGTGATCATATAGTATCATTATTTTCTCTGCCGGATAAAGAAGATCCCACTAAAAGATGCCTGAGATGGATATGATCACCAACATCAAACACTACCAATATAAAACTCCAACTTGAATTGGAATTGGGTTGTCAAGCAATAAAAGCAGAGTTTCTGCAATTCATGTAAATGCTGTTTTTGGTTAAGAGGGAAATTAGGAACCAAAAAAAAAGAGGAAAAAAAAAGCGACAAACATAGCAATGAAATAGGGGTAGGAATAATCATAGGAGGTCATAATGCTTTGATTGAACAATAATGGATAAAGACAAGGACAAAGGGTTTGTCAGACATACATTCCTTCCCTCTCAAGTCTCTTTTTCTTAGAACATGACTACTTTGTCTTGGAGTTGTTGGATTGATATGGCATGCAGAAACCAAAGCTGCAGATACCTATTTTGCTTTGGTTATGGATCGGAAATGGATGCTTCTTTTTTGCATCCACCACCCCACCAAATAGTAATACCATACCCTTTGGCCTCGGCCCCCCCTATATTACTTTACTTTAGGAACTTCGAAGCTTTTGAGGGGTTAATATATCGAGAAGATAAAAAAACAAAGGTTAGTGGTGTGATTTTAGACAAGGCGTGCAGTAGAGTAGGGTGACCATTTTTTTGGCTTTGGAATCAAGTCATTGGGAGGCATATGTTGAAAAGAAAAGAGATGGGGGACAATTGATGTTCTTCATAGCCATCATGGTAATTATTATAAAGTATATTAACTAAGATGGTTATAAAGTTTACTAAACTTATAGTTATATATACAATTGTTTTTGTGCTAAAAACGAGGTTGAAGTTAATGAAAAAAATTTCTACTTCTTGTTAACAATATTTTTAAAACTGAATTGAAAGTTAAGCCGGTAAAACAAGAAGTTTAAGGTTTAAAAAGTTTAATCGATATTAGACTGTCATAAAATCGACTAAAGATTAAATAAAATTAAAGAATTTAAAATATCATTGAAAGAGATTGTTGTTACTCATTTAAGAATTTGAAGTTTAATTCAAAAAATTGTTAAATAAAAATTAATTGATTTATTTTTGTTTATAAAAACCTATTAATTTACAAAAATTGACTGATTGATTAATAAATTGATTGATTTTTAACAAAAAGAGTTATTAAAGTAAATCAAATCGGAAAGTTAATTGAAAAGTTAGACAGTTCAAAATTTTTACGGTTAAACCAGCCAAACCGGTGGAAATTTTTAATCATTGCTTGTTAGTTATTTATGTTGGCATAAATTTTTTTAAAAGTTTATAATATTGAATTACTTTTAATTTGATATTTTATATTTTAATCATTATATTTTAAAAATTATTTATTCATTTATTATATAAATCTTTCTATTATATTTTTTGTTTATTCATAATTTTAAAATGATATCATATTAAAATTTAATATACTATTATAATAAGGCAAATAATAATTTTTAAAATATAAAAAATTACAAAAAATTTTATTTTAGTACAGCGTGTTGAACTTATTTTGTTGAAGAAGGTAAGTAGTTTATCAAGTATCACTCTCACTGGAGTTGATCTTAAGTCATTGAGAAGACCTTCTGAATGCGAGGAAGTACCAAAGACCAGTGTTTAGTGCTTGCGATTCTCACCGAACCCCATTGCCTACTTAGCTTCAGAGTACTATAAGTCAGATTAGAGAATAAGTTTGAAGAGAGAAAAAGCCTACTGAAGATGGGTCAATGTTGGCCCTAGAAGATTCTTGACAAGATATCACTCTTTTGTTTCAAAATCATCCAAATGCTTTAAAAAAGCTTTTTTTTTAAAAAAGCAGGATCATTTCTCCATCAATTTAAATCTTCTTATTTACTTTTATAAATTAAAATTTTAAGATTAGGGAAAGATTTTCCTTTTTTTGTACGAGAATATAGCAAAAATAACAATATTCAGTATAAATTTCGCTAACATGCAAGATTTGGGAAAGTCTAGTAGTAAGTAGTCTTAGTCTTGACTAATAGAGAGATTAATTTCAAATGAAACACTTTTGGTGTATGAGAGTGAAAGGAATAACATTTTGCATCAAATATGAAGCATGCCACTTTTGATACCCATAAAAATATGAAGGTTTTCACAAAAAGATTTAAATAAATTTTTTGAAGTTTTTATGATTGCAAGTTTATTATTTACATTGATATTCATTTTTTAATCAATTTTTATTTAAAGATTATTTAGTAATAATATTATAATAAATAATATTTGTGCTAGAATGCGAAGGTTAGGCATAGTTCATTTTTTCCTTTGGATTATAGATTTTGTGGGCAACACATTGAAAATATGGATCACCTATTCTTCAAATGTGTTTTTTCCCAGTCTGTTCTACAGAGAGAAATGAACTGGCTTAGAGTTTCTCGCATTGATGATAACTTAACGTCTTGGTTGAAATGACTTAACACAAGATCAAAAAAGAAGTTCTATATTTGTATGATGAGAGCTGCTGGTTTTTTTGCTATTGTTTATTATATTTAGTGTTTTAGAAATCAAATTATTGTTCACCAGAAAGAGGTTTCAGTTGATAGCTGTGTTGAGGTTATTATTAACCAACTGAAGCATAGATTTAGTATGTTGATTTTGCCATGTAATAGGAAAATTAAGAGTTGGTGTAAGTGCTTAAATATTTCCCCTGAAATGATTGCTAGTTGATTTTCCTGGGTATGCCTCGGAATAGTTGTCCTGCAACATTTTTGGGTGTAATGGATTTTATTTCGCTTTGTTCCAAAAAAAATTATAATTAATAATTTTTCATGTGATAACAATAAATGCTCATTTATAATGGCAAATGAAGTTCTAAAAGTGGAATATAATAGCTAATTTATTATTATTTAATAAAATAAATTTTAGTATATTAACTAAAGTGAAGCCCAAGAGCTCTTCACTTCACATTTCCAAACCTTTTTTTTCTTTTGTCATTTCAAAACTTTTGAAATAGGCACAAAGAAGGCCTAATGGGATGGGCTGACTACAAGACTTTTGCTTTTGAAAAGGCTCAAAGCCTCAAGCTTCACTTTCATCAAAAGCTCACCTGAAACTGAAAGTAAAGAACTGAAAACTGAACAAGACGAAGATGAACACAGACATCACTGCCTCCACCAAACCCGAGTACCCAGTGAAAGATCGCAACCCACCATTCACCAAAGTTATTGGCAACTTCAACACACTCGATTACTGCCGCTTCGCCACCCTCACCGGGGTCTCCGTCGCCGTCGGCTACCTCTCCGGTACTTCTCTCTCTTTAGCTTTACAGGTCTGGTGTGGCTGTAGATCAAATGGGTTGATTTTTTAAAATTCTTTATGCAGGAATTAAGCCGGGTCTAAAGGGACCATCAATGGTGACAGGAGGATTGATAGGTCTAATGGGAGGGTTCATGTACGCTTATCAAAACTCTGCAGGTCGGCTCATGGGGTTCTTCCCCAACGAGGGTGAGGTTGCTCATTTCCAGAAACGAGGTTTCAACAATTAGGCTCTTATCAAAATTTGATCTTTCTTTGTCTCCTGCTGTATTTACGGACCATGGAATTGAACTGTTCATCTTAATAAGTTTAGAGATAACCGTAGTTCACTTACAGTGACTGAACTTCTGGAACTGAATTGGATGCCAAGTTTCAATCAATGGATTTACTAGAATTGGCTTGCTTCAGTTTTTGGCATTATATTTGAACATGTTGGCAGATGAAGTGTTTTATGACATATAATCAATCAGTTACATATAATTAAATGTTTTTTAAGGTATTAATTTTTGTACATATATTTAGATAAATACTATAAAATTCATGAGATAAATATATATTATAAATAAAATTATAAAAATATTATAATTATAATATTTATGTATTATTTATAAATTGAAAGTTGAATATAAAAACCTTTATTATGACCCAAAAATATGAAAAAGAAAAGTTACGAATTGTCTTGGGTTCAGATATTCTGTCTCATTCAATTTTGTTTTTGTCTCAAACTGACTGTAAAATATGCTTTGGCTTGTGCCTATTTGAGATATTGCAATAGATAATCAACACAACCTAATCTAAAATAGGAAAAGGTGTTAAAAATAGGAAGAAGGAGAAATCCGAGAAGAAGACAATTATATTTGACCTTGAACTCAAATCAAGCTTGATTTGCATCCAGCTGTATTGTTACTTTTGAAAATTAGGACATCATGAATGAGAGTTGTTTGGTATGTCTTTTTTTTTTTCCGAATAAAGACAGGATAGCTTGGAAGCTAATCGATATCAAAAGTGTGCGTACTGTCCCGCAGTAACATTTCGCTCAACCCAAGCGGAGGGTTCGTCATCATGTAAGAGCCATACATTAAGCCTCGAGCATATTTTGTAAAGAAGTCTGCGCACCCATTAGCCTTCCTATTCACGAACTGCAAGTGGATGTTTTAGTTGTGCCTCAGAAGCTCTTGAATGCAGTCTAAGAGAGACGAAAGTCTAAGTTCATGGGCACCATTTGCAATAAGATTAATAGTCACTGCACAGTCTGATTCCACCCAAATCTTGGTGAATCCTTGTCCTTAGGTAAATTGCAACCCATGATAGATACCCAAAAGTTCTGTGTGGAGGACTGATCTCCGTCCAAGGTTGATAGCAAAACCATTTATCCAAGCTCCATTATGGTCTCTCAGCAGGCCCGTTACGGTTCATTGGTATGTCTTTTATGTGTATACTTGTGTAAGAAAGAATAATGTTTTATAAGCCTAATCATGAGATTGTTTTAAGAATTGCAATTTTTTTATTCCTTAAAAGTGAAAGGAGCATATTCTAGACTCTTTAGGGATGTTAATGGGCGGGCTCAACCAGGAGTGAGTTGGGTGACCTGTGGCCCGACGAGCCAGAGCTAGCCAGCCTGTGACCCGACCTGATCATGCCTTATATATTTTTAAAAAAAATTTGTGAAAAACGATATCGTTTTTAAAGTTACAGGCTGACCCAATCTCAGTCCATAACCCGGTCATGCAGACCAACTTTAACTCGGCAAATCCAAGTCAAAATAGGGCCTGACCAAGCCTAGTCTGGTTAAAATTGTCATCCTAGACTCTCCATAAGCAGCATAAGAACTCACGCAAGTCATCAAATGCTATCCTATCAGAAGATTTATGGTAATTTTATTTATTATAATCATAACAAGATTGACAAAAAGAAAATGGGTCAACCTCAAATTTGTTAAAACAGGATGATGCTCAAACTGGATTGCTACGATCGCTAAATTAGGAGGCATTGGATTGGTTGTTGAAACATACAATAATTGGGTTCTTTTGATGGATGCTGTTTTTTCTTTCAAATTCTATGTTTAATTTTATGATTTAAGGCAATATTATGGAAATACTCAATATTTTTTCTTCTTTATATTGAATCTAAGTATAATTTTTAAAAAATTTAGATTAATTTGAGAGTTTATTACAAAACAAATCTCAGACTTTGTTCAATTTTACAATTATAGTCCGAACTTCAAAGTGGTAATTAAATGCTCAAACTTTCAATTTTTTTTTAATTCTAGTTCGATATTAGTGTTTCCGTTAAGTTTGCTAACGTGACTTGTCACGTGTTTCAGAAACCCTAATTAATAATACACATCAACTAAAATTAATACAACTAATGAAGATTAATAAAACAATGTCGTTTAATTACATAACTAAAACGATGTCGTTAAAAAATGACGTAGTTTAATCCCTAAATCATTTTAATACAACTAATGAAGATTAATAAAACAACGTCATTTAATCACATAATTAAAACGACCTCGTTGTTAAAAAATGACATAGTTTAATCCCTAAATCAGTTTACGCAGTCCCAATGCCCTCACCCTTTGTTTTCAATTTGTTCTCCCAACATCTTCAACATTCGTTTTCTGGTGCGTTGCGATGCGAGACTAATTTGGGGCATCAATAGAATAAACTAAAAACGAAGGGCTCAGGGTGTTAAGAAAATAAACAGAAAACGAGGGGTGAGGGTTTTGGAAAAATAAATGGAAAACGAAAGACGAGAGCATCAAGAGAACAAATTGAAAACAATGAGTGAGGGTGTCAAGGCTGTATAAACTGATTTAGGGATTAAACTACATCATTTCTTAACAACAACGTCATTTTAATTATATGATTAAACGATGACGTTTCATTAATTTTTATTAGTTGTGTTAATTTTGACTGACATATATTATTATTTAAGGTTTTTGAAATATGTGGCAAGCTATGTCAACAAAATTTAACGGAAACATTAACACCAGGCTGAAATTGAAAAAATTAAAATTTTGAGCATTTATTTGCTACTTTTTAATATTCAGATTATAATTATAAAATTGAGCAAAATTTAAATTTTTTATATATAATTAATCCTCGAAAGACTTACCTGAAGTAACAATGGAAGATAAAAGCTTGGAGGATCAATTTTCTGATTTCCTTTACCTGCAGGACTAGGCCCTATAGGATCATAAGCAAGTAACTCTCCATTAATATCATTTCGAATGTTCCAACAGCTCAAAGTTGACCTGACACTGACAGACAACATCTGTCTCCGACAAAAGCCTAAACACATGATATCATCGAAGGGCTGTTCGACAATACACCTCAACGGCTCAGCCACACCCAACACCTTTAGTTATCTTCAACCTTTCGACACAACCCAGTAACGTTCTTCCCCCAAAGTCACTTCCCTGTTGGTCCCTTGGAAGTGATTGGACCGTACAATTGAAGGGCTGTGAATGTTTCACAATACACCCCATATCTTTATCTATGCTATGTTTACCTTTGATTAGGGATAACATTCTAACAATCTTTATTCAAGTCAACCGTTTTAAATTTAATTTGAATTAATTAATTTTTAAACTAATTTTTTAAATTTTTATATTTTGAACTGAATTTAAGATCGAATTATCGATTCTACGTAATTTAAAGCTTAAATATATGAAATAAAATGACATTATTTTTTGATTTTAAATTAAAAAATTCGACTTAACACTTTCGGTAATAATATGCCCCCAGAATCACGTGCCCTTTTGGTCCCTTGAAAGTGATTGGACCATTACAATAAAGCGTACTCAATTCCATTATGATGAGAACTCGAAGCCAATACTCTGAAGTGTTAATCATTGAACTACTCCATTACCTCACATTCATCACTTAACTGAAAATAAATATGTTACTTACCTTTTCTTAATTACAAGTAATGCATTGGACTCGAGATGTTAAGTTAGAGGCACAAATTCATAGACAAACAAACTTAGATTGAACATGCATAACTCTTCTTCCACTCCACAAACTAACTCAAAATGGTAAGGAAAAAAGAAGAAAGTTCACATGAAGATCAATTTTTCACTTTTGGGTATGGCAATTGTTAAAATTTTTAATATAATTGGGCCTAAATAAACTGAGCACATACAAACTTAAATAAGTTTTTATCATAAAATTAATTGGTGATAGAAGGAGTAATTCATTAAGTTTATATGCATACTCAAGGTCATGTATTCTTTTCATATGGGACTACATTTCAACAGACCTCCATCACGTGTTGGTTAATTAAGGCCTAATACGTAACACAACCTATCATGTCAAGGTTGTGACGACTAATCCAAAAACAACCTGCTCTGATACCACATTAGAATTTTTAATATAATTAGACCTAAATAAACTGAGCACATACAAGCTTAAATGAGATTTCATCCTAAAACTAATTGATGATAGGAGGAGTAATTCACTAGGCTTATATGTATGCTTAAAGTTATGTATTCTTTTTATGTAGGACAAACTCTCGTTTATATTTCAACGCAAATCTTAGTGCACAAGGCTTTCACTTAAATTTGTGACTTTTTAGTCAAAAAAAATTAAAAAAAATTGACTATTCATGCAGCGATATTATTTAGAAAATAAAGGTGAAAAAGCACAATGAACAATGAAAAAGAAAAAGAGATATAAGTCATGGAAGAGGCTCTGCTGTTTCTTTCCACTTTCGTAAACATGCAAAGTAGGCAATGACATCAACCCACTAACTTGGTGTTATTAAAGGCCTGTTGTATTGCCTTAATGTGCCAAAAACAGAGGAAAAGATTAAAGATTATTCTAAACAACAAACACCACCAAAGCAAATCCGATAACTATGTATGCGTGGATTGGAGTAGTCAACAAGAAACTCTTTTTCTTTATTTTTTAAAAATATCAAATCAGACCCATTTGAGTAATCTCAAAAGTGTCCATCTTGAAGGCAAGTCTTAGATTATTCCGTAAAATTACTATTCTCTTCTCTGAATGAAAAGTTACTTATTCGAATCACAAAACAATAATTAGTCTCTTTCAGTTAATTCTAAAAAAAAGAAAAATTTACTATAGAGACATATGAGACCTTAAGTACGGTTCTAAAGAAAGGACTCTCAATAATCAATAGTGAACTTAAAAAAGAATAATATAAAGCTCTGACAAAAGATTTCAGAAAAGTCCAAAACTGGTTCGATAAGATTAGGAAGTGCAGGCAATAGAGGAAATAACGATTTATTCGAATCATGAAACAACTTTATTGAAAAATATAAAAAGAAAATTATATATAATTGATAATTCTCTCTTAATCTTCGTAAAATGGAGAATCTTATATACAGATGACCCTTTTCTAAAAGGTCAAATTCATCTTGATCCGGACAAATTGTTTTCAAAGTTTATAACAAATTACATAAAGGGTGAAGCATGATATTCTCATATTTGGAATTACTATTGTTTTTCTGGGAGATGCTTGTACTCAATCTAAAGTCCGCGGACAACAATCAAGTTTGATCAGCGAATGTCTCAATCAAGTCAAAATTAATTAGCGGTTGAAATGAATATAAATTATACGTCTTGGAGTGTTCATGGAAGCAACCTCGAGCATCATTAATAATAGTACGGATAATAGAAGTCACGATTTGACGTTAGATTATAAAAGTGAATAATTTTTTTAAATAAATTTTATAAAAGATATAATATAAGATAAAAAAAGTAAACTTTCTTCTATAGTTTTAAAAACTTTATAATTAATTCTCTTAAAGTTTGAAATTTTTTAAAAAATTCTTTCTACTCTTTAATTTTTTAGAAAATTATTTTTCTTAAATTTCAATTAAAAATAATGATGAAACTATAAATATCAGATATTGATTAATCAAATATTATTAATATTATAATTAAATTCAATTTTAAAATCTAACTCAAATTAATTAAATTCGACTTAAACAAATGATTTAAAATAATTATAATAAATTATTAATTTAAGTCCAATTTAATTAATTAATTCGAATTTAACAATTGAGTTGAATTAAATCGTCGTAAAAGTAGTCTTTAATCGGTACAAATATGGTGTTCACTCCACATATATTTTGTCTTATTTGTTAACAAAAGTTGTAAATTGGAAACTATATAAAATTTTTAAAAATTAAAATATTTTTAAATTTTTAATTTTTAAAAGAGATTTATATATTATATCACATCACATAAAAGGTTAAAAAAAGAATGGACTTACAGGGTTGGCTTCTTCTATCAAATCTCCATCCCACTACCTAACTTTGCTCACTTTTCTTCCCCTTTATACTTTTATTTCATGTTAAGGCACTTGAG
Source organism: Erythroxylum platyclados (assembly GCA_027563515.1). NCBI lineage: Eukaryota > Viridiplantae > Streptophyta > Magnoliopsida > Malpighiales > Erythroxylaceae > Erythroxylum > Erythroxylum platyclados. Next base: position 2,587,088 of record JAOQMM010000171.1, on the reverse strand, counting down.
ATAAGCAGAGTGGACCATTCGGTTGTGTCTCCTTTAAATTAAAGTGGCAAACACTAACATCACTCCAAGATTCTCCTTTTTCTTAATTGTCCTCTTCTTTCTTAAACCCTATTAGCTAGTTATTATTAGAGATTTTCTAAAATTAATTGTTTGGTTAATTATAAAATGACATTGAGAAATTATAAATTTTTTTCAAGTAGACCATTAAAATTTAATTTGTAGCAATAGTGAAACTATTATTATAAAATATAAAAATGTCACAAGGAATAAAAAAACATAATATATACTATTCTAAAGTTAAAGTCAAAGTTAACATATCCCAGTACACAAGGCTCTTCGTTTTGCGAGAGTTAAGCGAAAGTTATCAATATATACAGTCTTCCTTTTGTAATTTTTATAAAGAGACTGTTTCTATGATTGAGTATGTGACCTTATAGTGACAAAGGAATAACTGGTAATTCAAGACTCTCTCTCATATTATATATTATTCTATTTATATATAATTGTCATCTTATATACCTAATTAAAATGCATTTATTACCTTGTTTTCAATAGTTCAAGATTTTTATATAAGCTAATAACTGGTTGAATTTAAGTTTGAAATATCAGACTGAACTAATTCAAAATTGTTTTAAGCAAAGTTCAAAATAATATAGTTATAGTTTGATTATTCGGTCGGACAAAATCAAATTAAAATTTTTTTAATTCATTGTTTTCTCTAAATTTTTAATGGTAATTTTCTAGCTAACATAATTTAAAGCTTAATTTCTAAGAGTATATCTAAGAATTTCAATGGAAATAAATGTACTATAATTTAATAGAAAAAAAGAAGTTGCTCCTACCTAATTGATCTATACACAGTAAACATAGGATCAGGCAGGTACAGCTAGCATATTGAGAAAGAAAAACCAATCTGTAGGTTTTCGACCTTAGTATATTACAACGTGTCGCACGCTCCCATCAACCAACCAAGCCAATCCAATCCAATCCAGTAACAATAAATAATTAAATAAATAAACTACTATTAATTATGTTCTTTAATGTGTTCATTATCATATTCTCAATTTCTCCGTCGACTCTGTCCAGCCCCCTCACTTCACAATCTATAAACTGTTTTTGCAGCACTAATATTAAAAAATACTTAGGTCAACAAATTCAGTGTATAAGACTACTCGTTTTGTAAGAGTATCAAATTATATTCGGTCTTTTTTTGTATTTTGCAACACCAATATCAATTTCATTATAAGGTGATTAAATTAGTTAGAGAGAGTTTCTTAAAATTGTTTAAAAGCTAAATTAATTTATTGAAAATCTTAAAGATTTTAAGTGTTTAACTTCTTAAATTCTAATAATTTAGATTTTTAATAGATATTTTTTAAAATTTATTGATTAATTTTTAAATTATTTAGTAGTTAAATAATTAATTTGAAATATATTTTTTTGTAAATTATATATATATCTAAAATTTTGAATTTAAAATAAAAGTGAAAATTTCTTATTGTTAAAAATAATAATCTATTTTAATATTTTAAAATTTAAATTTATACATTTTTTTTAATGACGAGATTCAATAACTCAAAATAAGAATTTTAAACTTATTATTTCTAATAAATTTACAAATTATTTAATTTATGAAATAATTTATTTGATTTACCGATAAATAACACAAGTTATCTCTTACAAAAAAAGAAAATGTGTACTTTCATAAATTAATGCGTTTAATATTCATCTATTTTTTTGAATATATACGCATATTTCTTTTTAATTTCTTTATCAACTAAGAATAAAGTTATGTATTACAAGTTTTCATTAAATGTTACAATTTAACAGAAATTTTATTGCCTTCTTGTCGACGTCGTTGTTGTCGTATTAATTTTCTGAAGCTGTCGTATAATAACGTTCGATGGTCTTGTGTACAGTGGATCCAAGTAAGAGAATTGGAAGCTGCCAAGTAAATTAGTAAGTTGTCGGAGCGTGACGTGTGGTGCGGATGGCTTTCCAGGTAGGCGCGGCCCTCCCAGACATTGCCACTTGTTCTCTTCTTATTTACGAATCCGCCATTCCACACGTCCTCACACCGTGTGTCTACAAGCCCACTCGTTTACTTAATTAATTAACTGCCCTCCCATTGGTCGGTTTTACAGTTACTAAATTACGCCATTCCAAAATCAAAAGAGAGTAGAGACATTCTTATAATTATTTAATTAATTGCAGTTAAAAGAGTTCTTTTAATCAATATTTTTCAAACTAAACAAGAAGTTAAACCAATTAGATAAAAAGTTTAAGATTTAAAAGATTCAACTACTATTAGATCGTTGTAAAATTGATTAAATATCGAATAAAATTAAAGAATTAGAAAATAATAAAAAATTTATTCTTACTTATCGAAAATCTAAATTTTAATTAAAAATATACTGTTAAAAAAGTTAATTATTTATTTTAAATTATAAAAATTTATTAGTTTATAAAAATTAGTTGATTAATCAATAAAATGATCGATTTTTAACAACAATATTATTAAATTAAATCAAACTGAAAAATTAAAAATTAAATCAAAAAATTGGTTGATTTAAAGTTTTAACTATAAAACCAATTCAATTTTTAAAAAATTGCTTTTAATTATACTTTTTAAATTATTGTTCAAATCTTAGTACCATTTTAACCCATATTTTACTCTAGTTTACTTTTTCCTTCGCAGACTAAAAAAAGACATTGGAGAAAAGACCTCACCAAATCCATATTCGAGAAAAACGAACCATTGCTGACTTGAGAATTGACCATATTCAACTACTTCTCGTTGGTTCTAATAACTCTTCAACATTTCCCATTTTATTATAGTCTTTATTTGACCAAGAATGAGCTCAATATAATCATTATTTATTTGGAATAGCTAAAATACAAAAACGACTTGATACTATACGGTTAAATAGATTTTCATAAAATAGAATAGACACAGAATAACAGGAACAGCTGATCTAATTCATATCATCCTAATATTAATTAAAGAAAAATAAAATATACCTTAACTCAAAAAAACTAATTAAATAGCACCTTAAACCAGTTATATTACGAGACACACAATTGATGACAAATAAATACAACATAAAGTTGCCAATATTTATATTTTATTATGCTATCTCATCATGCCAAACAACACTATTAATTTGATTAAATTTGTCTTGATTTAAAATTAATAAATAATATTTATTAAATTTAAATTTAGTTTAAATTTATTTTTAAATAAGTAAAATTTAGTAAATACAGAGAGTTTAATTCAACTTATTGTTATTCTTATTTTTGGATGGTCTAATTAAAAATTATATTAAATAGTTATAAATAACTTGTAGAAAATATTCGAATCTAATTTAAGTGAACTTACGTACAATAATAACAATTTAATAAAAATTTTACTGATATGTGAAATATGGAGAAGTTTAATAATATACATATTTACTTCTAATTAGTAGATAGACTATTTTCGAATTCAAGTGAACATACATATAAATAAAATCATAATTTTAATTTCAAAATCTTAAATTATTAAATTATAAAACTTTTCCATCTATATAAATATATATAAATATCTTTATGAAAGATAATATAATTGTAAATTTTGCAAGACATAAGCTTAATACAAATGGTCAAGGGTGCTCGAACTCGGTTTGAACTTTGAATTGATTTGGATAGAGATGTCCAAATATTCCGATTTTACAGTACTTCACAACTTCGAAGAAGGTAGCAAATACTTTAGACTTTAGACTTCTTATATTATCTCTTCTAAGACGCGCTAACCGATGGTCCCCACAAAATTTAATGCTTCACTTCAACTTAGAGGCAATGCCGCCCACAAATTTTATTTGTTTCTGAATTTGGAATAATTTCAAGAATAAACAGATATTGACAATTTTCCATTTTGCTATTAATTGATGGTTCCCTTTAAGAGTAAAAAGGTAATTTCCTTTTGTGATTATAAGTTTATAATTTTAATTTACGAAAATAATCTTTTGTAAAACTATAAAAGAAAAATTGCATACATTATGACCCTCTTCAGATTCCCGTAAAGTAAGGAGCCTTGTGCATTAGGTATGTTGATTTTGCTATTAACTAAAAGAGCCATTCGTATTACACCAATAAAAAATGACTAAACATGATCTAAATAAATAATTTGTTATAATTATTTTAAATTATTAATTTAATTTAAATTTAATTGACTCAAATTGAGTTTTAGATTTAAATTAAGTTATCATATTAGTAAAATTTAATTATTCCATAATGTATGTATTATTTATATTTTGTGATTATTTTTAATTGAAATCTAAAAGATTGAGTTTTTCTTTAAAAAAGCAGAAATAAAAAACTTTTCCTTATAATTTTAAAGATTAAAGGGTTTAAAATGTTTTTAGGGTATATAAAGGTTTTATGTCTTTTAAGAAAGAGAATATAAGGTAAGATGTATTAAATAATTATTTATAATTTT
>JAOQMM010000171.1:2561714-2580183 GCA_027563515.1 Erythroxylum platyclados | reverse complement strand
TCACATTCATGCGTGTCAGACCAGTATCATTCTCCTGACAACCTATATGGATCTCCAATAAGTGGTTCATCTTCTGCTGATGACAGCAATGTACTGAGGCGGAAAATGAGGGAACTAGAGGTCTTCTTGATGGAGCCTGAATCTGATGTGACAGACAGCTGCAATTTCTGCATCATGAGTGGGGTCGACCAATCAAATCTGCTGGGATGTTGGGACTGGAACAAAATGGTGGAAATGATCCCTAGGTTAAATCTGAAAGAGGTGCTTATTGCCTGTGCGGAAGCAGTATCTAATAAAGACATAACGAGAGCTGCAGGTTTAATGCATGTGTTGGACCGAATGGTATCCGTGTCTGGAGATCCAATGCAGCGAGTGGGTGCTTATATGTTGGAAGGGCTTAGAGCCAGGTTGGAGTTTTCAGGTAGTAAAATCTACAAAGCCTTAAAGTGTGAAGCCCCAGTGAGCTCAGATCTGATGACTTACATGGGAATACTATATCAGATCTGCCCTTACTGGAGGTTTGCATATTTGTCAGCTAATGTTGCAATTCGGGAAGCAGTGTCACATGAACCTGTGATTCACATCATTGACTTTCAGATTGCCCAAGGCAGCCAATGGATTCCACTAATTCAGGCACTTGGAAATCGACAGGGTGGGCCACCAGTGATTCGCATAACTGGTGTGGATGATTCACAGTCCACCCATGCTCGTGGTGGGGGACTGGATATTGTAGGCCAGAGATTATTGGATATTGCTCGGCAGTGCAACGTGCCCTTGGAGTTCCACGATACAGCCATGACTTGCTATGAGGTTCGGCGTGAAGACCTCAGAATCCTTCCTGGGGAAGCTGTGGTAGTGAACTTTCCATTTGTACTGCACCACATGCCTGATGAGAGTGTGAACACTACGAATCACAGAGATCTTTTGTTGAGACTGGTCAAGAGTTTGAACCCAAAGATTGTGACCGTCATTGAGCAAGAGTCCAACACCAATACGAAGCCATTCTTTCAAAGATTCATGGAGACACTGGATTACTATACGGCTATGTTTGAATCAATTGATGTTGCTCGTTCTCGGGATGACAAGCAGCGGATTAATGCAGAGCAGCACTGTGTGGCTAGGGACATTGTCAACATGATTGCTTGTGAGAATGATGAGAGAGTTGAACGACATGAACTTCTTGGAAAGTGGAAACTACGATTTTCAATGGCCGGATTTACTCAGTGCCCATTAAGTTCTTCAACAAGTACTGCTATCAGGGACTTGCTCAAGGATTATGACAAAAACTACAGACTTGAAGAGAGCGATGGAGCTCTTTACCTTTGGTGGAAGAACAGGGCCATGGCGACCTCATCTGCTTGGAGATGAAGTGATACTGTGATATTTTTGTAATACCTGTAAATTTTACGTCACCAATTTTGCTAGTGCATCTAGATGAGATTCACTAATAATGCTTCTCCTGTTGTAGAAAAAGAAGTTATCATAGCTCTCTTCACATCCTAGTTTAAGGTTACTACTTGACAATCTCAAATTTCTTTGTATACATCCTCCATAGAATGAAACAACGTCAGTTTTAACTGATACTGCAACATTCGGTGTTTCATGTTTGCTCACATCTCCATGTTTGGAGTCCAAGTGAAGGGGACAAATGTCAGAAATGGTTCCAAGTTAAAGGGCGACAAATAAAGCGTTTCCTTCCCTTGGACCAACATGTGAAAAGCTGCATGGAATGGAGATGGTCATGCAATCTTTCTTCTGAGAAGTGTATATACAACTTTTATGGAGGTAGTCATGTAAACTAATCCTCAGCATTTGACTACTTTTGTACTCTTTTTCTGATTGGCCTCTTTTTTCTTTCCTTGAAAGATGAAATGGTAAACTGGTTTAAAGCATGTTTAGCTCCAAAAGTTAAAATTAGATATATATTAAGAAGTAAGAACATTATAATTATAATTTAACTATTTAAATTAATTAATAATTATAAACTAAGGGAGTGCTTGGTTAAGGGATATGAGAATAAATCAATGGGAAAGAAATGAATGATAAAAATTGGTTGTTTATTATGATTGATTGAATAATTTTTTCATACCTCAGTTTTAGGTAATAGTCCATACTCTCTATGTGTGGGAGGAATAGTTTTGATTCCCGCAAATATTAATATTTTTTAATTTTTAATTAAATATAATTAAAATATAATTAATTAAAATATAAAATATAAATAAATAAATAATTATAATATAATTCATTAATTAATTAAAAAATAACAAATTTTTATTTCTCAATTTTTTTAACAAACTAACCATTATCAATGGTAGTGTTAATCATTCTTTTCTCTTAACCAACCATCATAATTATAATGATTATATCCATTCTCATTCCTCACTATAACATTCTCATTCTTATTACTATTCTCTCGTGTGAACCAACCATTCTATAAAAGTATTTCCTTACTAAATATAAAATAGAGTTACTATAAATTATAAAATAAAAATAAACGAATATAATATATAATTAAAAGAAACGTTTCTGTGACGTTTCGTACGAAGACGTCATTTTCCCATTAGGCAATAGTTCCTTAAGCCCTCACCACGCTTACGTGAAAAAAAGCGAGTGATAAGGCCAAATAAATGGCGTCAAATTCACTGATTTTGGCAAATTTGCTATGAAACGGCCAAAAAAGGGCTCTGACCAACTGACCCCCCAATCCCATAACCGAGCTCTGCTTTAAATCGGATTCTACATGTTCCCTGCTTCACATGTTTATTGCTTTCTCGCTCTCTTCTTACAGATTAGTATCCTCCAGAGGAAAAGGTGAGCGCTTTTTGTCTTTCTCAATCTCAAATTGCTTTCTTTGACCAATCCCATTTCCCATTTGATCTTCTAAATCTTGGGTTGTCTTTTGTTTCATACGTTTTGGTTTCGATAACGGGTTGGTTGATTTGTTAGGATTTCTTTTGTTATTGTAGATTCTTCATTTATTGGTTTATTTTGTTTATGCATGACAATGTGAGTTCCTCCCAGACATGACGCTTGTAGATTGTTCTTAGCAGAATTTGCCTGAATGGTTTGTAGCAGAATTTGCCTGAATGGTTTGTTGTACATTGTTGGTATGATTATGCTGCCTTGTCTATTTATATTGTTTCGAATCTACTTTCATCTGATTTATGTCAAGTTTGCTGTGGCATTGGGGATGCTTTCCTCATTTTCATGTGAACATCTTTGAAGCTTTAATATTTATGTTGTATATTCTTTCTAATTGTGAAGTCAATATATTTTAAGCTCTTTTGCAAATGTTTGATTTCATGAGAGTCGGTTTGTGCTTGTAGAAGAATAGGGTGAAATCCAGTCAAGACTGTGAAGTTGTTTAATGATTGAAAGAGGACTAGAAGATCATGATGGAACAGTCAGAAAGGGCATCGATGAGGAATTTGCAGAAGGAGCAGGAAAGAGAAAGGCGGCGATTAAGGGACAGACAAAGAAGACAGTCTATGAGTGTTGAAGAGAGGGAGAAACACCTTGCTAGAAGGCGGAGGAATTATCAACTTCGGAGACAACGAGCTGAAGTTGCTCGTTTAGACCTTCAGACCAATCCAAGTATTGCAACTAATGATGAAATTCTTATGCTCCCGAGTAACGAGTATCATGAGGAGGCCTCTATCTCCGGTAGTAATAATTTATGCAATGAAGTTGTCCACATTCCTACAGATCAAAGGCAACAAAGTATGTGTGTGACAATGACGAAAACTGTGGGTAAGCCTTGTTGTTGTTCCTTTCAACATGAAAATTATAAACCGTTGATTCATACAAAATAGGTAAGATAATATTCTTTTGGCGCTTTATTTTGTAGCCCTGGAAGTTCCAGCTGGTAAATTGTCTCAATTGCCTAAAAGGCCACTTCTAAACCATATAAAACATCTTGCACGGTCACTTCATGCTCCTGTGGATGTTGTTGAAAATCAGAAAATTGATGCAGATTTGATTTTGCGAGGACAAAATGCAACCTCCAGTTGTAAGTACAAATAATGTTGTTTTTGTGTTGATATATTTTTTATATTTATGTTATGGATTTAATTAGTGAGTTGTATTTTATTTTGGTCTGCTTCTTAAAAGTTTACTCATCCAACAAGTGGTTCAGGTATTCCACCTAAGAAATTACGGTTGAATCATGTTAAACGGATTGCTAGGGCACTAAATTCTGATGTGGCAGAGACTGCAGATGCAGATCACCAAAGTAAAACTGGAGGTACAAATTCTCATTGTTGCTTGATTGAATTATTCTAAGGTTTAAGCATCCATCTAATGGTTCGCTTTTCACTTTGGTTTGACTTACTTGTTCCTTAAATCCAGGCTTGAAGAATATACCTGAAGAACTAACGACATTTTCTGCCAACAATGATGGAGGTGAAAACAAATGATTTTGCCTGTTAGTAACGACTTCTTGTTCTTTATTTCATATCTGTAGATCTTTTGAACAATATCATGAAAGGGAATACTAGTTGGAGAATTTAATGACTTTGTGTGAATTATTTTATACAGGCTTGTTTCCTTCATTATTGAAGAAAGGAACACTGTGGTCAAGCCACATACAAGGAATGGAATTCACTGAGCTCCTTTTCAAGTATATGTAAGTTATGAGCATGCTATTTTTCTTCTTTGATATCACTAACTTGAACAGTGATATGAACTTGCTTTCATGTGACTTTGTAGTAGGCCACTTCAAGCCTTCTGCTTGTGCAAAATCTGTGTAACATCTCTAAATTTAGTAGACGAGGGGCATAGATTGTAATATCGCAGATTCACGTAGAGAGAATAATGCCCTTGCACTAGAAATTTCTTGTATGCAACTTCTCAGTGCTGTTGGAGAATTGATTTGATGAACGTGACTTGATGAACGTACACATTTACTTTAATTGTAAACAATACTTATCTTGCTTGAATATAATAGTTTTAAGCAATACCTTGCCAATTCTAATGTTTTATGCTATGTTTCTTGTGGGATTTCCGTACAGAGCAAAATGTTAAGGATGCTTGTGCAAAAGAGCAGCTTTGAATGTTGAATTGAAGGAAGCTGGTGAATGAGAAAAGGAAATGCTACATGCAGCTCAATTTCACCTAAAAGCTGGTGGGTTTTTTACAAAGGGATTATTAAACCTTGAACCCACTTTTAAAGTAGATTTATTGTATTGGCATCAGTTTCTCAGTTCCACCTTGATCTTAATGTAATGCTACTTTTGGTTCACAATCTGCAGTGAAGATGGTTAATGCCTGATGGCTTGTTGCAGCTTTTGTTCCTTCCAATTTTTGTTAGCTAGCTGCTTTCATGGATTTTCTTCATATAAAATAATTGCCAGTAGAACTACAGATTCCACGGATTTTCTTAGGCTATATAGATGTGTGGAAGTTATGCATTAACATAATGCTTGTAATTTTCTTCTATAGCTACTGATGCTTGAAGCTCTGTTGCAAGTTCTATCTCGAAATCGATAATATAATTCTTCGATCAATTTATACATGGATAATACAATTTTTCTATCATCTTTTCCAAGTTTCTCATTTCTTGGCCAAGCTTTTTACTTCCTCTACTTCATCATCTACTTCAAAGTTAATAAAGGAAAAGCAATTTCCTTTCATGTTTTAATGGAGTAGTAATTAGGGATGGTGTATCGAACCCGATTAGGCGTGGGCGACTTGAAGTCTGATCGGGTCTAGGCTCAATAGAGTATAAATCAAATCATATTAACAGTTTAAATTTAAGTTCAATTTAAAGCTAATTTTTTTTAGAAAAAAAAAGTTTAAGTTTGGTTTAAAATTTAGTCAATTCGAGCCAAGACTGTTAATTTTGAATCGGGCTAAATCAGGCCCAGACTTAATTGCGGAGTCTAATAGTACTAGTATCTTTCTTTTAGGTGATAATGAAAATTGGATAAAAGAAAAAGAGAGAAGGTAAATAAGAATTCCTTTTGAGACTCACTATACTAGGCTTTAGTTATTCACAGCAACTCTTTTGTCCACAAGAATTGGGCCTTTTCTCCAACACTCAGAGTAAGCCTCAACTCACTAGCTAAAATTCAAAAACCCTAATTACCCTAAGCCTTCTATAAATTGTGACCCTTGCAGCCACATTTCAAATCACAATAGCTCTAGTGCTTTGGGTTTTCTATAGAATTGCTTTTAGGGTATTGAATTTTCAGTTCGTTCTCAAGCAGATCTGACGGGAATTTGCAAAAAGTTCCATCTTTGAACAGGGGCAAACTTATACACCAAGTGTTTGCAAAACCCTAAGTAAACGTCAGAAATCGATGCCCGAGGACGTTGAGGTCCTCGTGAGAGTTCCTCCGTTCGCGGCGGCAGGTCTCATATTCCATCGCCTTGTGTAGCGGCGTTGCCGCCATTACAATTTGGGACTGGCCATGAGACATACATTTTTTTAAAATCTTCTAATTGCTTTGCTTTTTATCTCTGAATTGCGTAATTCTTTTGTTATAATCATAACTATTTTTCTGATTCGACGTGATTTCCCAAGGAAATCACTTATGATTTGGGGCAAAGTACCCAGTTTGGCATTTGTAAATCGCAAAGTAAAGCGTCAGATATAATTGCGTGTCACCGTTGAATATCGTCGCCGAGTTCCGACGAGCTCCTCCGTCAACGGGGGGTCGTATATCCCATCGCATTTGAGGGCGGCGTTGAGCTTAGGTCGTGCCAATGAGGATACTTTGTCATGAAAACACCATCTTTCGGGACTGAACGGCTTTCATAAGCCTTGATGTGATTCTGCAATTCTGAGGCACCATCGTAGCAATCAATATTTTAGGAAATTTTGGAAAATATGATCAATTAAGTGCTTAAATCTTTTTTATTTTTGAAAATTGAGTCATTAACTATTCTTTTTTTTTTTTTGAAAGAGACCAAACCTATTAAATTTTTTTTAATGTCGAATCAATTTATTTAATAATTTTAATTTTTAATTAAAATAAATTAAGTAATATAATTTTAAAATTTTAAAATTTCGATAAATAATGATAGTTCTTTTATTATATTTTAAATTTTTAAATTTTATTTAATATTTAACTAGTTTTATAATAATTAAAAATAAAAAATTAAACTTCAAGTGAGCAGTTTTTTTAATGATTAATAATAGCAGTAATAATAAAAAAGAAGAAAAAAAGTTTTAGTATTATTCATACTTTTTAATGATTATTAAAAATAGTAACCATAAAAAATTTCAATTATTATTAATAGACTGAAAAGAAAATAATATGTTAAATTTTAAAGAAATATTTAATAATGAATAATATTAGTAATAATTAGAAATTAAAAAAAGTAAATTTCATTCATTATTAATCCATTGAAAGTAAAGTAAATGCCAGATTTCAAGCAATTATATTTTAATGACTAGTAATAATAATAATAGAAAGAAATATTCATCAAGAAAAATGTTATCTTTCAGAAAATGGTCAAGAAAATACTAAAAGTGATGAATTTGCATCAATTTACTTAAACCTTCCCTTCTCGCTAGGAGTAATTACAACCAGAACATAAATCCTAAAACTAATCAAACTGTATATTACAACCTTGTACCAGAACATAATACAAGTGATTTTCCAATGTCAGTATGCTCCAGTCAGTAAATTGTTTGGGAGTTAAACCTGAGAGCCACATTGAACTGTCTGCGATTCCAGTGCAACTCTTGCAGCTTCCATGGCAACTTGGCCACTGACATAGTGCCGGCGACATACGGGCATGTATACGTCAGCCCCACCGATCAGTTCGGTTTGCTTCTCCTCCGTTTTCCTTAACGTAAACAATGCATGTTTTCCACACATTTCACAACGTGCAGTCAACTTGGTTACAGAATCAGCAAGAGGAATTATGTCAAGCACGGAACCAAAACTCCTCCTGCCAACAACATTTCAGTTAACGAGCATAGCAAATTAAGGTTGCCCAATAGAAAGAACAGGTTCGGTGATTTAGTACCTCAAATAGTCACCATCTAGGCCAGCAACTATTACAGTTTTACCATGTTGATCAGCAGCTTCACCACAGAAATCATATAGGTCTTCAAAGAATTGGGCTTCATCAATGCCAATAACATCTAGCTGTCACCATCTACTTATCATCAGTAAATTCCAAATCAACATCGAATCTCAGGAAGCTAAAAGAGAAGTCACTAAACATGGTAAAAGTTTCAAGCATCTTCATATTCGAAGTTTTTAACATTTCTCGGAGAAAGAATATCATGAATTTAGCAGGTAGGAAAACCGACAATCATTTTTATGATCCATATTCTGATCACCCTATTATCCAAATTCCGGGTACATTTGAATGATAGTATATAAAGGCAGAAACATTCTGACATCATAATGACATCTTGTACTTGTGGCTTTCCATACTAGAAATAATCACAGGAAAACTTTTGATAACACGGATTCCTATTTCTCAATGATATCTCATGATCAAGACGATTGGCTGAATCCCGTGAATGATAGGACGAGGAGAAGGGATAAAGAATAATAAGGAAAGACAGGGTTGAACAACCATATAGGCATTGCTTGCCAACTGCACACAACTCCTAGAATTCACTTTACCTTTCATCCAAGAAACATGTAAAATCTAGTAGGGATTGGAATACCTGATCATAAGCAACGGAACCAAATTTTTGTCTGAACGATGACAAATTGGACAATGCCCAACATGGCAACTTTACCCCATCATGGGACACTATTGAATCCAATCCATATCTTGTGTCCTTGCTTGATTTTATAATTGCCACCTTTCTGCATGATGTGTGCAGGCAATCCAGAATGATATAATGTCAGCATATCAACAGAAAACAGAAACTAAGAGCAAGATCCCACCATCAAAACAGAATCAAGCTAAGTAATAACCTACTGTTCATATAGGAATTTACAAGTTTCCCGAGAAAGAAAACTCAAGCAAGTAGTTTCACCCTGGATAACAGATTGAAAACCTTGAGCCCCTGCTTCTTACCACGAATGCTGCTGACTTTTGAACCAGAAGACATGCATGTGCAACATGTTGCGGGTCCTTTCTTCTCCACCAAAGAGCCACATTATTCTGAATCAAAAGATAAGTGGTAACTCCACAATCGAAAAACTGAAACCTTTTTCCCAGCTGAATAGACAAAGTTCACAGAAATCTGTCTGTCCCACTTTTGAGATATAATGAAAAGCGTAGTAGAAGTCAGCATGGTATCCCTATTAGCTGCAGGCTTTGACATAGCTAAGAGAGTATAATCATAAGCACCTTGACAAGACATTAATATGTATAAAACTATACAGGTTCCATAGTGTACCACACCTATCCAACAAGTCAGAAGAAAGCTGAGTAAATCCAACTTTTGATTCCATCAGTTAGCTAAGCTTCTTCAGTTACTCATCAAAGGGATAAACTGTAGAGAAAATTTTTCTTGGAGTAGCCACTTATATCACAGGCATAGCCTGCGTCCATCAGAAACAGTCCATTTGCCAAATCATATCATTTATATCCTCAATTCTAGCTTGTGGTTTGTTGCAAATTAAGAGTGAAGGGAACTACCCTTGAACCTGAATCATACTATTCTCTCATGATTCCCCTGACCTTGGCAACACTATCCCAAAACCTAAAAGTTGCATAGGGATTAGAGGGTACAACGAGTGCTGAACACTGTAATCCTTCTCTATAGAAGAGAAATGTTCCAAACTTTCATCGACGAAACCTCGCTACAAGAAGAAATGACAGCCATAAAAGTAAAATAATTTGGTTTAAAACTCCTTCTCAAGCCATACTACCTCATTGTCAAATGTAGACTCAATCCCATTTCTTCAAGCCCCTTCTGCCCTATAGCTGGCAGTAATTGCACTCTGAAAAATCCAGCTTTTATTTATCAACTTTTCAAACCCAAATTTAACATAATATTAGCAATTTTGTCTTCAGGTATTCATCAAGAATGTACTCAACAATAACCATTTGAATGTGGATTCTTCTCCCTTTCTCATACTTTACCTGACTATCCATTCTTGCAACAAAAAAGCACAAGTCCCATATTCAACACTCCAACCTGTAAGCAATGAGAGCCTCACGGCGTCGCTCAATCTTCCCGAGAAACAAAGATCCTTCAACTTTTTATTCAACTGGGGCAAGCATTAACCCGCAAGCTGGTAATATCTATGTTCGGATAACCAAATTCCTCAATGGAGTAGCAAATACTCCCGATAATGTCACCCATTATACCATACTAAGAATTAACACAATAAAAATCCAGATTCCTCACGATTTAAGGAAAAAAAAAAAGGACATTCATTCAGTTTCTTAACAGTCAAACATGACACTAGACCAAAGCTATATCACACATGACATAATTAGAAATACAAAGATACAAAAAATGGAGCCAAAGAACAGAACTTTAACCCAAGCCCAAGTTACACAAGGAACAACAAATACCTGCCAAGTTCGGTTTCCGAGTGAATGCGCTGAAGAAGAGTGGTAGTTTTGCCGGCGAACATGGGACCCACAATGACATGAATTGCGCCAGAAGGCGAGGAGGAGAAATGACACGAGGGTTGTGATTGAAGACCTTTGTTATGCGAATGAAAAACCAAGGATTTGGCTGAAAGCACGTTGGACCTGAGTGGGATAGAAGTGGAATCAATTGGGTTAGAGACAAAACTGAATCTTTTAGAGGGTACAACGAGGAAGAGAGGAGGTCTAGGTAATGAGAAGGTAGGAGACATAAGAGACCTCATTCTTAAAATAGGAAACATAAAGAGACAAACGGGCTTTGGGTTGGGGGTCTTTTGATATTGTTCCCAAGAGAGAGGGAGAGAGAGCGAAGCGTGGGAGGCGTTATAGCATGGTTGCCACAACTAGGGTTTAAGGGTTTTGCAGGAGAAGAAGTTTGGAGGAGAACGACAAGACATGTCCGGTCAAAGCGTCGGAGGTTTCATCGTATTTTAATCCAATTTTATCCGAAGGGTAATATACACGCAACGTAACATAAATAATATTATATTATATGTAAATCAATTAAAAAATAATTATTAAATTGAATTAATATCATATTAATTAGTTTACCTATTATATTTATGTGGTATATATTTTATTGATATTTTTATTAAAATTAAAAACAAAAAATAATTTTTCAATAATTATAAATATTAAAATATTTATCTAAAATTTCTTTAATAAAAAATAAAATTATTTCTTCACTTCTTTTCAAAAAAAAATCATTAAAAATGAATGTATATATTAGGACAAGAGAGTTTAATAAAATTGAGTTTACTCCCTTTTTTTTTAATATTAACTTAGTAAGAATTGAATTATTACAAATAAAAAGAAATATTATTTGTCATTTATAATAATTAGTAGCTCTATATTAAATAGAATAATTATTAGATGAAACTATTTGGCTATATTAAAGGTTAAATGTTAAATATTAAAGGTGTTATAAATTTATAACTTGTCATAATTAAATGTGTCAATGCCATAAAATTGAAAGGAATTAGCCTAACTACGAACATGATCACTTAAATTTTAAACAAACCTTAATTCGTAAAGTTTGTGTTTTAAGTATTTTCAAAGTGAATATGGATGTTGATTAGAATATTGTACCTATTCCTTCATTTATAAAACTTTTTTGGATGCATTTATAATTAAATTTATTAAAATTAGTAGGCATCATTAGTAGTCTTTCATATGAGTGATTGACTAGGAAGAAATGATGTAGGTTTAAAAAAATGTGTTGAATAAATGTATTAAATAAAATTTCTATTTCGTTGGCCCTTTTTAAAAAAAAAAGTGTTAAGAATAGATATAGTAGTCAATTGGGAGTTGTGATACTACTGAGTAACTAGAAGACATGCATAACAAAAAAATTGTTTTCACGTCAAAAAGCTAAAATGACACTCTAATCAAGCTTGACAAAACACAACCTAATTGAGTAACTGAGAGACACTCATGACAACATATTTGTATTCTCATCAAAAGACTAAGTGATCATTAAATAAAATCTAAAAAATATGGTATTCTCAATAAAAGTGAACATAGTGATATTCTTTTTATATGTCAAGAAATTTCCATGAATAGGTATTTAGTGGTGACTTACCTTTTCAATTTGGTAAATAATAATGAGTACATACTTACAAGTGCTATAGATGTATGAATATGGGTGTCACTATTTTGGTTAAAATATGTATTTAAATCAAAGCACGTGGATATAAATGGAACATTTCAGTGTGTTGAAACTTTTGAATGATTGATGTTTGTAGCTAAGTTAATTTCATAAATTTTTATAACATTATATCATTATTGCATTGTTGCATGATTGTGTGATTGTGTGTTCTGTGTTTGTTTGTTTTGTTGTTTTAGTGTTACTTTGGGAAAAGCAAAAGTTTAAGTGTGGGGAAGTTAACATATGTAAATTATAATTTGTTTTATAGGCTTTAGAGCGTGTTTTTAAGTGTTTTCTTATGTGAAAATCATTTGTTTAGAACTTAGATTTATGTTTTTGTTAGTATTGTGTGTTTTGTTTGATTGTTATTGATTAGGGCAAAGTTTTGATCTTAATTGTATGCTTTAGGAGATGGTTAACATGCTTGATAATGAGTAGAGACAAAAAATTAAAGAAAAGCTGAGCAAGGAGCTGAAGAACAAATTGGGTCATGATCATCGTGCATAAAGGCAGAAGGAACTTTGTTGAATCCTCTGTCATAATCGTGCATACATGCATGATTGTGATAGAGAGAATGTGTAGGAAGTTGTGCCTGATCCTGCAAATGCCATAATTCTAGGTCACGATATTTTTGTATTTTTGATGATTTTGGAAGGAAAAAAAAGTGGAGAAACCCTAGGAGGATCAAGAGTATAAAAAGGAAAAGAAAAAAAAAATCAAAAAAGCAGTTGGAAACTCCAAACAGGAGACCAAAGAGATCAAACTCCTAAAGAATATAAACTATAAAATTTTCTAGCTCAAGGTAAAAGAAAAGAAGACATTCATAATTCAAACTTTTACTCTTTTCTTTTATTTCCTTATTGTTGAATGTTATTAATGAATCAGGATATATGTTGGATATGGATTGCTAAACTTCCTTTAGGGATTACTCTTGAATTATTTGTTAAACTTTTACAATCTTGATTTAGTAGAATATATTTTGTGATGTTTATTGCAATTTGAAACGAGAGATTAGGTTGAATCATCTGTGTTGTGTTGCATAGTGAGAGTAGATCTATATAAACATCAAATTAATAGGTAATTGCAAATAGATCTTAATTGTTTGTTAGTTACCTATAGGATTGCTTCAAATTTAATTGGATAGTTAAAAGGAGTTTTGATAGATCAAGAGGTCATAATTCAATTCTATCTATTTAATTGAGATTACTTGGTTAGATCTCAAGAGAGAGTAGTTACAATTATTGGATATCTATGGTTGAGTAGTGTTAAATTAAGAAGGTGAAGTGAAAACAAATAAAGATAGAAGTAATTCCTAAGTTTTCATCATTGATTAATCAATTGTTTACTGTCGCTTGTTCAATTATTCAATTATCAATTTAATTTAATTTAATTTCTCATTATATTATCATATTGTTGACCTTAAACAAAGTGTTAGAAGAATTGTTAGGTGACTAATAAAATCCTTATGGGGAACGATATTTTTTATAATATAAGATACGATTCGTACATTAGCAGTATAGATAAATTTAAATTAAACTTCAAGAAGTTTTTGGTGCCATTACTAGTGATTGATAAATTAACATATAGTACAATTTGAGTTGCTTTGATTTAAGGATTTTAACACTTTTCTTATGTGATTGCAGGTGCATGAACATAAGAGAAACTAGGATTTTAAGCAAACTTTTAATACACAAGTTTCCGACATAACCGAACAAGAGAGGGAGATTGGAAAAATAAGATGCTAAGAAGTTATAGAGATATCAATGGCAGAAGAAAGGAACCAAGGATGACATCAAAGAACCCTCATAGACTTTATGAGACTGGGGTTCAATGCTAATCAACAAGGAATCACAGGACTAGTAGTGCAAATTTAAAATGTTGCATTCAGACATTCCATTGATATTCCATTCATATACAGAAGAAACATTGTACCTAGTATGTTGTAAGACATTGGGTTTTTGGTCTATGTCTATGCCAAGGACAATAGATTTTGTCTACTGGGTTTTATTGCTAATGAATTTGATTCACAATTGGAAAAGGAGGTTGGAGGCTCTCAGTTTAACTATTGCTATCTTGCTCAATTACGTTCACTCTTAGGAGCTATTAACTTTGACCCTAGTTTGACTCCTAGTTTGAATAGTGTTCAAATTTGAGATGTTGAGGACTTTGGAGGATCACAGACTATGTTTTCATTTATCTTATTCAATTGGCTTTGGATGACATTGATAAACTCTTCATTATTCTTTTTCCAAAATTGGCTCAAATTATTAGTAGTCACTTCGTAAGGCGTGAAGATAAGAGTTTTGACCAACTCTATTTTGGTGATCACTGTTGGATTTTCTAAACTTTTATCTATTTTAGACAGTTGTCCACCTAGAGAACACAATAAGTGTTGATGTAATTGTTCTGACACGTAATGATTTTAATGCCTTTAAGATTCATATTTCACTTTCATTTCTGATTTTTTTAAGGGATGTTAGGACTATGTTTTGTTTGTAAGGAATCCTAAGTTACAGAAAGGTTTTCTCCCACACGTTTTTTTTCAGTATTGTTGTTAATGACTGTAAAAGGATATTCTATGTTGCTTTCCTAGGCGTAATTTCAAACCTATTAAAGAACAAAATGTATACTTTATGGTTGTTGACAAACACATAATATTTTTCCTGAATCTACTTTTCGTTGCTCTAAGAAGTTACTAAAAAATCACAATCTTTTTTCTTTCCTATCTAAGGAGTAAAAATAATCATGCAAATATTTTTTGTTCGCCTCAAAACCTTTTTCTAAGATGTACAACTCATTGTTCACATTTTTAGTGATTCAAGAGACTGGTGGAGATGATGGAGGAGATTGTGGCACACTATTTTAATAAATAGTTTGTTGAATGTTTTTGTTGTAATCTAATCTTTGGAGGCTTAAAGACGAGATGTCAGACATTGAATGCCTAGGCAAGTCTTTATTAGGGATATTGATCACAGATAGAATTCTAAAGACTCTTCCTATGTTAATAGTTGATGTTGAAACACTATCATTAACTATTTGGCTCACAAATTTCCTAGCAAAAAATAGTTTTACCTTGCTATCTGAGTATTGTTTTATTTCTTTGATTTTGGTGTTTAGACTCAAAGAGACTTCTGGACATGGATTTATTGTACCTTCAAGTATCCATTCCTTATGCAGGTTGATGTCTTTCCACTTTATGGATTTGGGGACAATAATGATGGATTTTTTTTAGATCTATTTGTATAAATAGAGTTTCACCTTTCTAGCTATGGATCAGGGCTTTGGATGCACATGCAGTGTTTATGGCTTTGTAATTGATTTTATAAATTAAAGATACAGGGATGGATCTTGTGTTCATTATGTAGTTATGTGTTTTGATTTGCAAAACTAAGGCATCCAAGATGATTTTCTTTCTAAGAGACATGGTCAAACTTGGATAACAATAAAATGATGCAAAAACTAGGCTTTATGGAACTTAACAGGGAATCTTGAAAGTTGTAAAAGCTAACATCTCTTAAAACTATAAGAATGGAAGTGTTTAATCCTTCTTTTGTAAAGGGCTTCACTCCCATTTGCACTAATCCTATATGGATGTAATTAAAACCTTTTTCTTTGTGTTTGTTCATTGAGCTTTAGGTTAACAAATGGACAGTGTCAAAGGGATTGGATAAAGGAATATCACGTTCTTTAGTTTTAATGGTATAATCAATTTTTTGAAAAAGTTTGAACTTTGATTGTGGGTAGATTTGATCCTTTTTCACTTTAAGAATTTCCCAATTATCTGTAGAATTTTAAAAGTTTTCTATTATTACCTTATCTTTGTTCACAACAATCTTATTATTAGTACTAAAGGTTGATGCACTAGAGTATATCTAGATCTCGTAAAGAAATACATTTTTCTAAGAATATCGACTCCCTTGGTTATGGATAAGCTAAATCAACGAACTTACATGTCTCTACTTAGGCTCAACTCCCAGGACCACTTACCCTCAGTGAATAGAAGTCAATAAACCTAAATTAATAGACTCAATACTAAAACACATTACCCTTGACATAAGCATAGATCAAAAGCTCAAATGTCTTACAATAGACTAGGTACAATGCTTCTTCTATCTATGAATGGAATAATGAGGAATATAACATTTTAAATGTGATTTAACAAATAACAATGGTTGCCAATGTCTATAGAACCCAATTACGAACCTCTAACCATACAATCATCGAGCTCTTAATAACTGAATCTCAAAGATTAGAAATCTTTAAAGTTATTAGGATGAATGAAGAAAATGAGTCCATTTTAGATGAAAATAGTGAGCCCATTCAGGATGCAGTCCCACATTAATTTTAGCAATCTCCTTACATTTTGTAAGAGACCCTTTTCATTTGAAAGATAAAAAATGCTAAATTACTGTCAAAATTTAGGTGTAAAATCTATCTGATTTCAAATTGTACACAGATAACTAAATTTAAGTGGAAGAAGAAGCTCTCCCCCTTTGTTTTGAACTTCCTCCTTATATTCCTTGGTGTCTTTTCTTATCATTTCATATTTTCAAATTAATCTTCAAATTGGTCACTTATGGATATCTTTGGTGCAAACTGTATGTCATGGTAAATAATTTAAATTAATTTTTTTCCACTTAGGCCCTTATGTTGGGCTTGATAAAAAAACAGTAGTTGGGCTCACATTTTTACAAATTGATTAAATTAAACTCTTGGTCTTTTGGTTCAATTTGTTAGTCTTTATTATTTTCTAAGATTGTTGTAGATGATCATTAGTATACGTCTTATTTTAAATTATTAATTTAAGTCAAATTTAATTGATTTGAGTTATGTTTAAGAGGTTAGTTAAATAATCATATTAATAACATTTTATTAGCTCACATTTCATATTCATATTACGTATTCTTCTTCGTTATTTTTAAACTGGAACTATAAAAAATATATAAATTATAAAATTTTTTAAGGATTTCTTGATCCATGTCTTTTACCCATATTATAAATAAAAATATAATTTTAAAAAATAAAAACATTTATTTAAGAGTGATAATCAATCCACCGTATTATTCATCCATATGATAATTTTGTCTATTGAAAACTCTTTTTGTCCAAGTAAATCCAACAATTACTGTGTAATGATTTCTCAGTTAAACCTATAAACTTTTGTAAATTTTGACTATCACCACCTCAGTTCTTAACTTCTTTCAAAGGAGGGATCATGTGCTAAGGATGCATACATCTTCTTCATACCTTACCTCCATTTGAAGCAATTATCTCATCCCATATGGTTGAAGATTCTTTGAGTCGTTCACATTAAGAATTTTATGATCTAAAATTTTCTTAATTGTGTAGCTGAAACTTGAATTAGAAATAAACCATATTATATAATCATTTTGCAATTTACATCTATCAATTGTGTATTACAAAGTTTTGAACTTCAATTGAAATAAAAAATTTCCAAAAAAAAAGATTTTAAAATTAATGAAATAAAATTATTTCTATTTAATTTAAAAAGAATTTATTTGACCTACCACAATTAAAATATAAGAAAGTATATTATAAAATTATTCAATTATGTGTAGTATTTATTTTAGTAATATGAATGCAACTTACCATACATATAATAAGTTAATAACGATAACTTTTAGATTTAAGCTCTATATTGATATTAATAATATATGTAATATCCGATTACATAAAAAAATAAAAAGAAAAAAGTGAGATATTCTATTTTCCCTACAATAAAGAAAAGGTATGTGTGCTTAGATGACAAGCCGGGACAAATCAAGGGACGAAAAATTGAGAAATGTAAAATCAGAGGGCCAAAGTATGAGAATCAAATAATTAAAAACTGCCTTATTACAAAAAAAACTAAAATGAAGGTCCCAAACAATAAATATTAGAAGAAGAAGAAAAAAAAAACTAAACTTGGAGATGATTTTAAATACGAGACTTAGATGAAAGTCGCCATCTTCCTTCTTCGTTCCTTTGTAACTTTTCTTACACAAGACCATAGCTCGAACCTTCAATCGCAATCTCTCTCTTTCTCTCTCTATGTATACACTTACGTATATAAATATATATGTATTTTCGTTGCACACCCATTTTCTCTCACACAACTCTCTCCATATATATATTTATATATCTCTGTTGTGTTTGTGTGTGATACATAAAATTCATTCGTTACTCGTATAAAACATATCTAATTGATTCAGAGGCAGTAATCATAAAAGACAATAGAGAGCGAGAGGACAGAGAGAGAAAGAGCAAAA
Organism: Erythroxylum platyclados; assembly: GCA_027563515.1. Lineage (NCBI taxonomy): Eukaryota > Viridiplantae > Streptophyta > Magnoliopsida > Malpighiales > Erythroxylaceae > Erythroxylum > Erythroxylum platyclados. Next base: position 2,561,745 of record JAOQMM010000171.1, on the reverse strand, counting down.
AGGAGGGCCTTTCTTGGCCTCTCTTCTTCGT
>JAOQMM010000171.1:2524610-2538794 GCA_027563515.1 Erythroxylum platyclados | reverse complement strand
AATAGAGAGCGAGAGGACAGAGAGAGAAAGAGCAAAAAGGAGGGCCTTTCTTGGCCTCTCTTCTTCGTATGCCTCTTCTCAGATCTTAGATTCTCTCAGTTTTCCATCTGGGTGCTCTTTTTCTGGTACATACTTAATCTAAGATGACATAACAAGAAAAAAAGAAAGCTTTTTTGGGCATATAGTTGCGTAAAATTTTCTGGGTTTTGGATCATTCTCTGATTTTCTTTCGAAGTTTTTTACTTTTGACTTTGTTTCTTTAGGAATCCTGGGTTGTTGTTGATCGGTGAGAGGTTGCATATGCGTTTGGATTGAATCCAAGAGTACCCATTTCTGATATCTAAGTGTATATATCTCCAAAGTTTTTTCTTTGTTTCTTTTGACAGGTATTTCCTTTTTTCTTAATTTAATCTGCATTATGGTATCATGTATCTGATTGTTTCTGGCAACTTTGGATTATGCCTTGTGTTGTCTAAGCTGCATCTTGGCACTGACTGTTTGATTGTAATTAATTTTGATATCAACCAATTATGTGTCACCATCTAGATCCGTTTGATTGGTTTGAAACATGTTCCTGTGTTGAGATGATCGTTTAAGTGTTTATATAGTTGTTCTGATTCTTGTTTGATGGAGTTTTTCTTGTTGGGATTCATATGCAGAATGGAAATGGAGCCTGGAAAGCTGTTCATCGGAGGTATCTCATGGGACACTAATGAAGACCGTCTTAGGGAGTATTTTCAGGCTTTTGGGGAAGTCAATGAAGCTGTAATAATGAAGGATCGGACTACTGGACGTGCACGTGGCTTTGGTTTTGTTGTTTTTGCTGATCCTGGTGTTGCCGAGAGAGTTGTGATGGAAAAGCACCTCATAGATGGTAGAAACGTAAGTTGTAGGTTAAATTCTCATAATTTGAATTCGGATTACTACTAGTGATAACTGTTTTCTTATCATTGACATGTTACTGGCTACTGGCTTTAATTGTTTAGATGCCATAATTTTATTGAGTTACTTCCATTTTATCATTTTGTTGAGAATGAACAGAAGAAATCACTCAGAAAAGTAGATTATTTGTTGAAATACTGAATCAATAGCTTAACAAAATGGGGAACTGCAGAAAATCTGTGAAGGATTATGTAAAGAGTGAAAGTTAAAACTTTTTTATTCTCTCTTATAGTTTGAAGTAAGCCTCACCAGAATGCTTGATCATGCTGATTAATACAGATCTTGAGGATGTCTGTGATGAAAAGACTGAGAAGCATGCTTTTAATATTCAGTTTCCAATTTATGAAATGTTATTCTTACATTACAAACACAGACTTTTTTGTTTTTGGTTTGCTAATAAATGTTGGACTGTAAGAGCTCCACAATTTGTGAGCTTGGTTTTGTAAACTTCTGTAATGGTGTCTGTTTTCACTGTTACGTTTTCTCTTTCAGGTTGAGGCAAAGAAGGCAGTTCCTAGGGATGATCAGAACTTTTTGAACAAACACATTAACAGCATATATGGATCACCTGGTCATGCACGCACAAAGAAGATATTTGTAGGAGGTTTAGCACCAACGGTCACAGAGAGTGATTTTAAGAAGTACTTTGATCAGTTTGGCATAATTACAGATGTTGTGGTCATGTACGACCACTACACACAAAGGCCAAGAGGTTTTGGTTTTATTACTTATGACTCGGAAGAAGCAGTTGATAGAGTGTTGCTCAAACCTTTTCATGAACTGAATGGTAAAATGGTTGAGGTAAAGCGAGCTGTACCCAAAGAATTGTCTCCTGGGCCAGCTCGAGGCCAATTAGGTGTATTTAATTACAGTCCTAATAGAGTCACTAGCCTTCTCAATGGTTCCACACAAGGATACAATTCAAATGCAGGGGGAGGATATGGAACTAGAATGGATGGTAGGTTTAGTCCTGTTACTGTTGGTCGCAGTGGCCTTTCCCCTTATGGTGCTGGTTATGGCATAGGTCTTAATTTGGAACAGGGTTTGGGTCCAAGTTATGGAGAAAATTCAAGCCTTTCTTTGAACCTTGGCTATGGACGACTGAGCCCTTCATTGAACGGAAATACGAGCAGGTATGATGGTCCATTTGTGTATGGCGGAGGCAATGGTGGGAATAATTCTGTGTTAAGTTCAACTGCTAGAAGTTTGTGGGCTAATGGAAGTATTAATCAATCATCAAACTCCATAAGCTCTAATGCTGTTGTGGGTTCTGGGAGTGGGAGTTCAGGGATGAGTTCCTTTGGCAGTATAGGAGCACTCTGGGGATCCACTGCTCATCCCGGGCAAATTGGAGGTGCTGGTGCCAGCTATGGCAGTGGCAACCTTGGTAATGGCAATGCAAATTCCAATGTTGGTCTAGGAGTGGTCGGATATGGAAGAAACAATGGGATGAGTGTTGCATCATTGGCACCTCGTGGAACTCCAAATGGTGGTTATGACAGAGTTTATACAGAAATCAATGATGGTGGTCTATTCTATGGAGACCCCACTTGGCCAACTTCACCCACAGTGATAGAGCGATCTGCCTCATTAGGCTTTGGGCTTGGAAATGCAGATGTTATGACAAGAAACACTGCTGGTTACATTGGCGGTTATAGTGTTGCCAACAGACAATCAAATAGTGGTAAGTTAAATTCTGCTAACAACTACCAACTCCTTTTATGAGACATAGAAACCTTTACACTTCCTTTTTCATCTTTTTTTGAACTTCATTAGCATATGATTGTCAAAGATAATAATAAACAGTCTGAGCTGATGGAGTATCCTATGTACAAAATAATGTCAAGCACTACGATCCATTGCACTGAATCTTCTGATTAGAAGTCTGTTATAATTTTTTAGTCAATATTGTGGCTAGGTGAATAATGCAGTGATTCGGTATTTTTGTTTTGGTCCTCCGTGACGTGCGTGTTCAACATTGCTGAAACGGCATTTGGTCTGCAGTCATATTATTAGATGCTCTCTGACTTCACATTATGGCAAAACTTGCTAGTTACCATTTACTGAAGAATGAACTGGTTTCTATCAAATATGCCATTTGGTGAACTATGTACTAGAAGAATGTAGCTGTAAGCTTGCCATCATTAAGCCTTTTGTGATTTCAGATAAAGACCATATTCTATGCCTAATTACTATGTGGAGATTAAGTATAGAAGAGCCTGTTACTGCTCTTGATGCCCCATTACTTAATTTTTTTGCATTCATCGTCAAAAATTGCCCTTGTTCTTTCTTCTAAAGTCGTGCATTAGTATGACCGTCCTTTATGTACTCACACGCTTGTGGTCTTTATTCGTTTCAGGAATTGCTGCATAGGATGTTGATATACATGTCACAAAGTTTATCATAGTTGAAGCTTCTCTGGTGATGTGAATTGCTGCATACAATTTATTGATCCAGATGTTTTAGTTTGTATCGAAACGTGATTAGGGCTAATTGGTTTGCCCGTTTCTGATGAATTTGCCATAGAGAGCAGTCCCAAGGAATTCCATACAAGGTTTGGTCTTTGAGGTTTTTTCTGTTATAGGTTTTCAGATTCTGGGTAAGCGCAGAGTTCCTGTTTCTATGTATCTTTTAGTGACACAGTGATACAAAACAAACCTAAAAAAAACAGGCCTTTTGTGTTTTAACTTTTCAACTTCTTCTAGGTGTTTCATGCAGCAGAACTGCTGGTTCTTGTCAAAGTATGTTGTTCTGTTAGAGTCTTCCTTTGTAGGGATTGTATGTATTGTACAAGATGCTTGCTGGAATAAATTACGACATTATTATCACCATTTTCATATTCATCTCATAACTAAACTCGTTGCGGAGATTCTCATTACGGGTTCAGATTGTTTTTGGCGCGGAATAGGGTATTAGGTACAAAGGGTCTGATGCTCTCATTTTCTTCACATTTTCTTAATTTGCAAATTTAATCTAATATTTTAGTGTACGAGTCAATACAAAATGTACAATGTTAAACTTTGTGATCATCTCCGTACAATAACTCAATATGGTATAAAATAGTTTTATAACGTTCCTCAATCGATATATAGATATCAACCCATACAATATGATATATATACAGCTATCGCAATCTGCATTAGCTTTCTGGCAATTCTAAGATTAGCTGTTGAGTTTATGATCGATGGGATACCTAATAAAGATATGCCTCTTCATAATGTAGCTGTTTACATGTGCCAAAGCCTACTTTGTTGTTCCTTCCTTTTTGGTCGAATCCAATGACCCGAGGAATAATAGAGTTTGATTTAATCAAGAACTAGTTTGATTTCTATTCTTTCTAAATACCAAGTTGATATATAAAAACAAACCCTTTGCTGCAAATACCATAACTTGGTTTTATTTGGACTTTGTTGAATCCACAAAGTTGTCATTAATTCCAGACAATCTTCTACCAGTATGAATCTCGCTAATACTTGAGGTTAGAGACTTTCTAAATCATCTTGTTAAAAGTTATGTATATTATGCTATGTCTTTAAGATTTTAAATTAAAATAATAACAGAAATTTTTAAAAATTAAAAAAAAGTTTAGTATAATTTTAATTTCATAAAAAAATCATTTTTATTAAATTTTTGTTAAAAAATAACAATAAAATACATATGATATGGATATTATGCATGATCCAATCAAATATGATATAAGCAATATTTCTTAAATTCTTATTAAAAATAATAATTAAACAAATATGATATGAATATTGTGCGTGAATCAATCAAATATTACTAATATACAAATGATCATATTACTAATATACAAATGATCAGTTAACTCTTTAATTTGACTAAAAACTAATTAAACTTGACTCGGTTTGATTATTCTAGTTAATTATAGTAAATTATTAACTTAATTCAAGCTTAATTAGTTTAATTCAAATTTATAAATTAATTAATATGTTAAACGAATTTTTTCGTCGTTTTTAATTAAAATTTAATAGAAATTTGTTTTAAAAATTGAAAATCATAAATTGTTTTTTTAGAAAATTTAAAATTAAATTAAAGCCATAAAAGAATACTGTCTATTCTTAAAAAGAATAATTCGAGTCCAACATTTATACTTTACCTATACAAATTAAAAAATATCCACGATATAAGACAACTTGCTTAAAGAACTATAAGACAAGCCACGTTCCTAACATGGGGAAGATTTAGAACGTGCATGAAAAGAGTGGTGAAGTACCTGTTTTGTCCATGAACGAACGTGTGGTGCTCATGTTCGTCACCTTTATCCTTAACAGATTTAATAAATAAGCCACTAAGAAGAGCTTGAAGGTCACTTTCATGGCTGCCAAGCTTCTTCAACCTCTATAATAATTACAAATACTGTAATCTTTTGTTGTTATCATTAATATTTTATCTACTTTGGTGGTCCATCATCCTTACTTATACATAAATGGAATCCTACTCTGTTCCCTAATTGACTTGTCTAGATTTCATTTTCAATACTCGTGCCAGCTACGGCTTGGACCCACCGGAGGGAGACATGTAAACCACTAATTAGGAAAACAACTCCGTGAAGTTTACATAACTCTTTTAATTTGGTATATAATTTTGTACTATATATATAGGATAAGGAAACTTTATATATATATATTTTAAAAAATTCTTTTATACTTCTGTTAAAAAATAGCTGTACTAGCTAGACATAAACTAATTAAGTATCACTAATATGATAATTCAACTCAACTCTTAAACTCGATGGAACCAATTAAATTTGACTTAAATTAATAATTTAAGTTGATTATTTTAAATTATTAGTTTGAGTTAAAATTAATTATTTTGAGTTGAGATTAAAAATTATGTGAAATAATTAATCATATAAACAACATTTGATTGGTCTTGATACGATATTCATACTTCTTGAATTTAGTTATTATTTTCTACTTGAAGTCTAAGAGATTTTTTTTCAGGAAACTGAAAATTATAAATTTTTTTTAATAATTTCAAATTTTTGTGAGTTTTTTTAATGTTTATGTTTATTTGACTTTTTTCATAATATCTTCATGTTATACTTGTATGTGAGTTTATTGGAAATAATCTCTCTACTTAAGTAGGGATAAGACTGCTTACTATCAGACCTCTCAAGACTTCACATTAGCGCGAGATTTAATTAAGTGTTGATAATGATAACAAAGTCGTAGGAGGTACCATCTGCTAAATAATCAGGTTGACTTGACAATTAAAAGTAATGAACAAATGTTTATGCTTCCATGTTGAATGGTCACATATGCATATGCCTAAATAGAATAAAATCCCATTTGAGTGTTGAACACATGACCTACAACATTTTCCTTTTAAATAAAAGAGTAAAACTCCAAATAATGGTCAAGTTGGAAAACAAAAATGGAGTTAAATAATTATTAGAGTATTATCATAGCAATAAATCACACTTCATTATATAACACCTAAAGTGGATCATTACTCAACCAGCTCATCTTAAGCAAATGAATATAATGATCAGAAATTAATTTCTTACTAACTTTTTTTTTGATATAAAAGAAGAATTAGAAACATACCATGTGATCTTCAAAATAATGAGCTATTAGAATATGATTTTGATTAAGGACATATACTTAACTAGTAACATGAGAAAAATGTCATGTCACGCTCATGCACATAATAGTTAAAAGGATAAGTGGAATTTCAGTTTTTTTTTGTACTTTATTTTTAATATTTATTACTAAGAAATGAGTTCAATTTCTTTTGTTAATTATTAGATTTGAAGTTCCACTGCATAGGTTTATTATTTATGGCTGTAATCGGTTTAATCTTAGCAAGAAAAAGAAAAGGAAAAGAAGGGATTGAGTTTCATTTACATTTTAGTGTGAAAAATTACAAACGAATAAAAGATGTCAAGTTGTAGTTTTTACAAAAAAACTAATCTTTAATTTTTTTGAAAAAATTTCTTATTTCTTTTAATTTTTTAGAAAATCTAAATACACTTAACACGAACATCACACATAGACTAATCAAATACTAATTAGATAAAGGTTCAACTAAATTCTTAAAATCAAATTGTATTAATTAAATTCTACCCAAATTAATAATTATTATAATTATCTTTATTAATTAATTTTATCAATTCTTACAATTATTTATTTATATTTTTTACTTTGTTTTCTTTAAACAGTTCACAAAACTTTTTTTTTCTTCCTATAAGTCTATTAAAAACATTCTTTCTATTAGTTAACGGTAAAGTATCGTACTACTAGACCTCCCTAAATCCTGCGTTTCAACGAGATTTCTACTAAAATGTTTTTTTGTCTTATCTGGACTTAATCAAGTTTAAAAGTTAAGTTAATTTATTATGTTAGTGATATTTGATTAGTTCGTATATGATGTTTATACTATATACTCTTCATTGTTATTTTTTTATCGAAATATAATAGAAAGAATTTTTTAAAAATTATTTTTTTTCAGAAATTCTATTTTTTTTTTTGGCCCTTAAAAAAACAAAGTCTTTAAGTTGTTTTCATTATTGGAAAAATTGGTAGCAACATAGAAATTTTTTAATATCCGGGGGCCTCAATTTATTGGAATGTTATCTTGCAATTTCATGCTGCTGTATTTCTATATCTGATGTGAATTTAATTTGGTAGTTTTTAAAATTTTCATTATTAACGTGATATTTTGATAGTTTCACATGAATCATGATCAGAAGTAGCCACCACCAAAGCAGGAAGTGCCCTTAATCAGAAATCAGAAGACTAGCACAAGGATAACAAATATGGTGAGTTACAAAGAATTGAAGTAAAATGCCAAGTCTTCTCCTTTCCTTGTGGATTGTACAACAGAATTACAGTGAAAAGACTTGGACTTGAACATGTAAATCTTCAGAGTCTCTTTGAGGTCAATCACACCTTGTCTACTCGTTGAAAATCATCTCCATCTAGGATCAAAGAAGGATGTCCATGGAGTGAAAGAACTAACAATGTAGAGGAAGAAACACAAGGAATGATTGACAATCTCAGACTAGGAAGAACATGCAAAAGAAAAAGATGCAAGCCTGCGTTTACAGTATTATAATGGACTTAAGATGAACAACAACCCCCTGTATTAGCTTCTGGTTTTGTTTCTTCGTGGCTTTAAGATGAACAACAACCCCCTGCTTTAGCTTCTGGTTTTGTTTCTTCATTACTGTCTCCACTTTCTCCCTGTAAAACTACGGTTTTCCCGTCTCCCATCGAGGGGGCATCCTGTTTCTTGATTTCTTGAGATGACATAACCTTCCGGCTTAATATGTTGTAGATCTCCTTAACAACTGTATGAAATGCTGTAACTACATTGGAAGAATCAAGAGCCGAAGTTTCTACGAAAAATAAACCCTGTGCCTCTGCCAAGGCCTTGCCTTCTGCTGTTGGCACCTCTCTGGCATCCTTGAGATCAGACTTGTTACCAACAAGTATTGTCACAACATTCATGTCAGAGTGAGCTGCCCAATCAAGAGAGGAATAAGATGATTTCTGAAGCATCCATGTGCATACAACAAATGATATGAAGGAAACGCCATCATGAAATAATTTCCTACAAGATGGTTACCTAACAAATAGGTAACCGTAAGGTGTAAATGAGACATCTCGTTTAGTGGTGTGAATTAAACCTCAAAGTCTACAGCAGTGACTGCATGATACATGTATCAATTTGAAGTCATTCTATCAAAATTATTGATGTCACGATTTAAATGGAAGTGAATTTGTCAAACAATTGTAAAGTAAGCCCCATTCCAATCATGAACGACCTAATAGTAGTTGAATTCTTTCAAATCAAATGTAAACCATGGAAGAGTATTGTTTCTAGTCCAAACTATGCACCATACACAAAATTATTTATAGCATAAGAGCCTCCGGCATACGAGTGAAGGGGTTGACAGAGCTCAGCAAACAGGCATTAAAAGTTCCAAAGATGTCTAAGAGATTCATTAATAAACTCAAAAAGAACCCCACCATACTACTTCCAATGTCAGATTGGGCAAGAATTCTGCAGAACTTTTAATTCTTAGGCCTGACTTTAATTCAATGTACTGTGTACTATCACTAAATCATGGTGGTTAGTCCCAATTAAATATCCTCCAAGAGGAGAATATAATATAATAAGGAAAGGGAAAAGTAAAGGTGTAAAAATTTTAGCAAAGCGGTAATGTCACTCTTACTATGCAGTTCATTAAGCCATCTGCCAATGCTATCAAATGTCTGGCGTCTACTGATGTCATAGACCAATAGAGCTCCTACAGCACCTCTATAATATGCAGACGTAACAGCCCTAAACCGCTCCTGACCTGCTGTGTCCCAGATCTGTGCTTTAACTTCCTTTCCATTAATATCCATCTTTTGAGTTTGGAACTCTACCCCTATTGTTGACTTGGAATTGGGATAGAACTCATTCCTGGCAAATCTGGCAAGCAAATTTGACTTTCCAACTGCAGAATCACCAACTAAAACAATCTTGAATAGGTAGTCCTCTGTTGTTTCCTCCTCGGATTGAAAAGCCATCTTCTAACCTTCACAGAGTTGTCGCTCTATATAAGCATATTAGTGATGGCTGGTTACATATGTTCGGTGAGAACAAAATACTGACTAGAAAGTATCAAATTCTTCCCTGGCCAAGTTAAAGAAATGGGTTAGATAAGACCAAAACAAGAAAATTCAGCAAACTTTAAAGGTACGAAAGGTATACAAAGGAAGGAAGCTGCAGTCCAGCAACTATCCAGGATCATAGCATTCAAGTAAATAATTGTCTTGATAAAGTATTTAAAAGTGAAGAGAAGAATAGTAACTCCTAGTTCATCTCAGGCTTCCTCCCACTGGCACAACTTGCTAAATAATTTTCTACAAAAAATGAAATGTGGCCTAAAATGACAAACTTCAAGGTCCCTGTGTAAAATGTTATCTATTGAACCTAAATTCAAATTCAGCTCCTCAGCTACCAATGGAAGATTAACTACATTTTAATGTTGTATGTCTATACCAATTACAATGAACATGACTCAAAAGTCATGGAACCTTGCAGCATAACATCTGCTTCAGTGATATCTTAGAAAAATTGAAAGAAAAATTATATACTTCAAAACCTGTTAGTCTCTTCAAAGCAAAAAGGGAAAGATCTATCCCTTGTCCAATGCTGATTGGGCCCCTCTAATGACTCCAAAAGCACACCAATTATTGCTCGGTGCTTCCAGTCTCAACCTAGTAACATAAAAGTCAGATCCTTCTTACAGAGCAAAATGACAATCTAGCATTGGTAAAAGGATCTTGAAGCATACTCCAAATACAGATATTAAACGATTAACCACTAATTAGAAAGTCCAATCCTCCTTATACTCTATCATTTATGACTAAGGGAGAATGAATTCACAAAAGAACAAACAGAAGACAACTCCAGCAAAAGACAAAAGTATAAAATAGTTATCTCCAATTTCCAGAATTATCTAAGGGTCCTCTTCAATAAGTCTTGATATTCTTCAATCATTAGAAGACTTCCTCTTTCCTATCCCTTTTATTTCCTTCTTTTCCTTCAATTTGCCTTCCCTATATAACTACGGCACACACTAGCATAGGCTCGTTTATGCTGATTTCATTCTATGCACAAAAAACTGTCCATAAACAAATTTGACATCTGATATGTAATGCAAAAGGCTTGAGAACACTACAAGATTGGAAATAAGCTTAAAAGATGTAAACTGCATGATTAGGATTGGCTAGTAAACAATCAGAAAATCAATCCAGAGCCATGACAAGGGGTTACTTTATCCAAAAGACTTGCCCAAATTTTTATTTCATTTTCCAGTGAACTAAGATCAGGAAATAAACTACCATCAAAAATCAACCTCAAAAGTTTCATCACTATATAGATCCCAATTGAAATCTCACCCACTAAGACAACTTTGAAAAGAGCTAGCATCATCTTCAGTAACGATAAACATTGCATGATCCCATAACTACGGGATGAGAGACTCAAACCAAAAAAAAAACGTCAAAGCCTAAAAAATCTACGTAAATTCCGTCTGCATGTGAAAAGTGAATTTAAAAGCACCTTAAAAGTCAACATTACGACGCGGCAATAAGGTCCAACATACCAAAGTTACTTTATCCACCGAAAGAACAAAAAACATGTAGCTGTAAACACGATCCCCAGAATTTGCTCACAAAACCTGATAATACTGTTGTAACATAAATTTAGTACAAGACAACATGACAACGGCATTACAGGGAACCAATGTATGGAAGTAGGTTATCAATCTGAACCAATAAATAAACAAAACACATCTTCAAAACAGAGCCTAAATTGAAGGAACAAACTATAGATCAAGTTAGCAATTTTCACGTAAGTTCCCATTTTTAAGCCAATAATTGAAGATGGAACGCAGACAATCAAATGCAGATGCATAAAGTTCCTGAAAAGAAAGTAAGGACAACCCAAAAGTTGGACTTCGCAAAAAACAAGAGCCAAGAAGAGTCCAAAAGCAGCACCTATAAAACAGGGTATAGGAAAAGACACATACTCGTACAGAATACAGAAACATGCCGCGCACCCTCTCTGCTTCGATCTCAAAAATGGGATTTGCGAAACGGAATCGACCCAATAGAAAACGATGCACAAGGAGTGGATCTGATACGACAAAAAACGTAATTGATTGAATAATGTGGTTTGGTCTTAAGAAGAAGAAGAAGAATGAAGCGTTTTGGTTTCTTATCGTGTTGGTCTGTGTGAATGTGAAACGGTTTTAGTGGGAAATCGAAAACGGCCTATAAGGCCTTTTAGCGAATTGAATTGAAGGTGGACGAACGAAGCCGAGAGACCGCGCAAGCAAGACAGGACGTGGCAATGGCATATGTCTTGGTGGCACACTTTAGAACGTTAGTAATGGGCTTTTCATATTTTGAAGGTTAAGGTTTGGGTTCCTTTAAACAATCTTGTCTTAGAGTCGATCTTAGCTTTGTGTTGGACCTGAGGTTAAAAGGTTTTATTAATGAGATGTAATTATTGTTTTAGAGGATGATTTATAATGAAATAAAATTTAATGAGATAAAAAAGGAGGGTTTCATATTATGTCTTATTTTATTATAAATAGTAAAAATAAGAAACTTCTGATTTTAGGGGGTTAAGATGAAATGTAAAATGATAAATAACTTTTTACTATATTATATTATAAACCCTTATCCTAAACAACATTTAACTATATTACATTATGAACCCTTCCATCCCTCCTAAACAATAATTTTCTAATATTACATTTATTTATATTTCATTTTATTAAAAATCTTATGTCTAACAAAATATAACCTAAGGGATTCTATTTATTTATTTTTTAATTTTTATTTTTAAATTAAGTAAAAAATTTGCTTGTTTGAATTTTTATTTTTTGTTATTAATTTTTGTTTCATCCAATTTTAAAAACTTGTAAAAGTCAAAAAAGTTCTGAGTATAAAGATAAATTCAAAATTTAAATGAAGAACTTAATTTTTCTATTGTAGAATCAGATTATTTTAAAGAAATTCCTTAAAACGATATCATTTTAACCTATTTAATTGAACCTCGTGACTAAAATTTGATCGAACTTTAAATCAAATAAGACTAGACCAACAATCCGAACAAGACTAATGCATTACAATCTCTTAATTCTAAATTCAACCCTAATTACTTCTTATCGTATAATAAATAGACCAAATAAGAGAATCCCACATCCATTCTCACAAAAGCTTGGCAGGGAGGTCTTATCTAGATGGGAGGAGAGGAGGGACAGTCACCATATCCAAATGTATGAAGTAGGCAATGACACAATGATCTACAATGCATTGTCAATTCTCAAACATTGATAGAGTTTCAGGATGGCCTCCAGGCGGGCTCGTAGTTAGGTGACTGCTACTGCCACCTCTCATACCGTCCTCTCAGACCGTCCGCCTCTTCCATCTCCACACCAATAAGAACTTCTGCAACATTATTATTTATTATGGCGTGGATCCATTTCTCATTACAGTTTCAGTCTCCATATCCTGTAACAAACATACATACTTGATGCTTTTGGTTCAGTGCCATATCTGTATATCTCTATTGTTTTTGAAGAAACTAAATCTACTTTCCTTGTTTTCCCTTTTACGTCAAGAACTCAGAGGACTTGTATGCATATGCCACGATAGTTCTCTCCTTCGAAGTCTATAGGATGGACCCAACAATCATGTAGGTGGATACCAATTTCCTGTCCTTCGAGTGGGCCTGACTCGTTCTTGAAGTAAGCCTTCCCTGCTTTTTTGTATTCATTCGTAGATGTCAAAGTTTGATTTAGGATATGAATAGCAAAATTATGAAATTAAATTTAAGTTAAATTAAATTTAAGCATTTAACTCAGCTTAACTTGAACTAATCTGAGTTAATTTAATTAAAATAATATTTTTAATTTTAATTTAATTTAATTTTATATTATTTAAAATTTGATCAAATTGACTAAAGATTAAATAAAATTAACTCAGACTGAAAGAAAATATGACAAAAGATTAAATCCTTTCACAAAGAATCCTTTAATCCTTTAATTAACTCATATTAGTTCAAGTTAGGATATAATTTTATTTAATTTTTAGTCAGTTTGATCAAATTTTAAAACTAATCTAATCAATTATTTAATCTTTAGTCAGTTTTATAACCTACAAAAAATCCTTTGACCGAATAAATGCTTAAAGAAAATATAAATAAAGATTAAATAAAATTATAAAACTGACTAAAGATTAAATAAAATTAAAGAAAATATGATTGAAAGAATATAAAAATTTGAAGTTTCATTGAAAAAAGAGATTGTTAAATAAAAATTAATTGATTTATTTTAGTTTATAAGAATTTGTTAATTTACAAAAATTGATCGGTTAATTTATAAATTGATCAGTTTTTAACAACAAGAGTTATTAAAATAAACTGAACTAAAAAATTGGACGGTTCAAAATTTTTATGGTTGAACCGGTCAAACCGATTAAATTTTTTTGAACTTAACATGTTAAAAGCAATGTTTTAAAAATCAGATCGGACATCGAATCGATCAAAGAAAAGATTTAAGGTTTAAAGGTACAACCGGTAGTAAATTGTAATAAAATCGGTATATAATAAATAAGATGTAAATATTATAAAAGGGAAGAAGCATGGTGGCGAATGTTGGAAGCTGACAGGGGCTTGCTTGAGGTGTGGATCGTTTGAACACCAGATCAG
>JAOQMM010000171.1:2512704-2524510 GCA_027563515.1 Erythroxylum platyclados | reverse complement strand
ATGATTAAGGAACCAAGAGAAGGATGGCCTAGGGGATATGGACCAAATACAATTTTTATAGAAATGTTGTATGCAACTTTCACTACAAACCAACTTTCAAAATAGGGATGACGGGCCCGATAGTAGGCTCGAAGTGGCCCAATCTGAAATGTTATTTTAAAAAAAAGTCAAAACAATATCATTCGACCAGGGTCGAGCCAGGTTCGAGGCCGTAGCTCGAGGCCCATTGTCATCTCTATCAAAATATATCAAAATAAAACCTTCGCTACAAAACACAGTTCATTTTGTTCTATACAACACAACTTCCCATAACTAACGTTATTTAATGCATTTAAAGCCAAAATGATTGAATTTTCAATGCCACATTTGAACATAAGTCTTATTAAATGCATTTATAACAAAAGCATGTTGTCGTCTAAGTGAGTTGGGACCAAAGAAAGCACAAATAGAGACTTTAGACGAAACTATCTATATATACTTTGTTTATTTAATTAATAAAAAGATAAGAATAATAGATTATATTTTTATTTCAAATTGAATTCTCATATAAAAATAAAATTATAAAATTCTATAGTTTAAATAAAATTGTCTACTTTAACTAATTTTAAAAAATATAATATTTAGTTTGTTAATTTAATTTTTTCCTCTTATACTTATGTTTAAAAAATAATTGTAAACATAAATAATAAATATGAACCAACCAAATATTATTGGTACGAGAATCTAATTTAATTAATTCAATTTAATTTTTTTTAAAAATTAAAAACTATAAATTCTTTTTTGATAATTTTAAAATTTAAAATTAATTAAAATATATGGAAGGCCGTTATTTTGACCCTAAAGATGATGCATTAAAGTATCGCAATGATAAAAGTGAAGAATCTATGCGAATAAAGTAGTTGAAATACGGCCATGAGATACTTTGAATATGTTATTGATGCGTTAAACGTAATCACTTTTTGATAGGGTAATGACTACTTCTGGCTCCGGATAAGATTTAGTTTCCTAGATAACGTCGAACTCTGTACTGAGTACTGACAGTCTCGTGGAGATTATGTATAAGTTAAAGCGTTTGAACAAGGTTTGTTTCTTTTCCTGAATCGGGTTGGGTACACTGGAAAACAAAGAAGAGTTTTTCGCCTGCATGCAAAGCAGCTTTGGGAAGAACTAAAAGTGTGTGAGTTCCAAAGTTAGAAGCTTTCTATCATTCGTTTTCTGGGTTTCATCATTTGCTGTTTGTATAAGGTGTTAACAGTCACTCTGACCTTTCAGTTAACTCACTTGTTCGCAAGATTAATAGTTATATTGCAATCTGTATATTATTTATTACTCCATGTTTTCTCTAGTATAAACTAGGTGAGTAGTAACCAGGATACAAGTGGGGATTCGCCATTTGATGTTGGTTTTAACAGGTTTATGTTATTGCTTCGATTTGTTTGTGTTTTAATCACCTGATCTTGGATAGTGACACATAGTAGTTGGGCTGTCATCTGTTGGTTTATACACGTCTCTGAACATGGAGTTTAAGGTGATTTCGCTGTATTTGATAATATGTAAATGCGTAATTAATGTGTCATCAAACAATAGATAAGAATGAATGACATAAGTAAGGAAATAGAGTCAGGTTAATCCATTTAATTCTCTTCACTCCCCTTTTCAAGCAATTCTTTAGCATCAGATTAGGTTGGAAATTTGCCTAATATATGCTGGGTTCTTGTGTTCTTAAACTGCCTTACAGAATCTGAATTTCATTGTTAAATGAACTTGTAGGTAGTGTAGATACTGAGAAAGGGGACACTTATTTGTGCAAGATGGTGGAAGGGATTCATGTGCCATCTGACAAGACAGAATTTTCAGAATGTTGGAGAACAGTATGGAGGACTCCTTATATCATGAGGCTTGCACTCTCCGCAGGCATTGGAGGACTTCTTTTTGGTTATGACACAGGTAATTGATCTTCCACTTCTCTTTCCTTTAGTGTTTGAACTTTTCACTTTAGTTCTAAGAGCTAGTTTTTGTCATGTGTTAAAGACCCTGAGACGATTCTTATGATCTGTAAACGCAGGTGTTATTTCTGGTGCTCTGCTTTACATTCGTGAGGACTTTGACTCTGTGAACAAGAAAACATGGTTACAGGTAGCGAATATGGAAAACAGGTTCTGCATCAACCGAATGTATGTGTTGTTACTGCAATGAAATACTTGATGTTTCTTTTGGAACGATGCAGGAAACTATTGTGAGTATGGCTGTTGCAGGAGCCATTGTTGGAGCGGCCATTGGTGGATACATCAATGACAGGTTTGGAAGAAAAAAAGCAATCATGTGCGCTGATGTTGTATTCTTCTTTGGTGCAATAGTTATGGCTGTTTCTCCAGCTCCTTGGGTCATTATTATAGGGAGACTTCTTGTTGGCTTTGGAGTGGGAATGGCATCCATGACCTCTCCTCTTTATATTTCCGAGTCTTCACCGGCAAGAATTCGTGGTGCTCTTGTCAGCACAAATGGCTTGCTGATCACAGGAGGGCAGTTCTTGTCCTACCTAATCAATCTTGCTTTCACTAAGGTGCATATTAAGGATCAATTTTCTAATTTAAATTCTAAAATTTCCTTAAGTACTGTTTCTGATATTATCCAAAACTATGTTTCAGACTCGTGGGACGTGGCGCTGGATGCTTGGTGTTGCTGGAGTGCCACCTTTTATTCAGTTCTTGTTGATGATGACTCTCCCTGAATCTCCCAGATGGCTCTTCAGACAGGTTTCTAATAGTAACTTTCTTGAATGCTTCATCTTGATTTGTCATTTTGGTCCCCAGCCCGGGCCGCCTACGCGTTGTCAGTATAATGTTGTTGAACTTCTAATTATCTGATAAGCCATTCTCTTCTTTTGCAGGGGAGAACAGAAGAGGCAAGGAGTGTCTTAGAAAGAATATATCCAGCTGAACAGGTTGAAGTGGAGATGACGGCATTAGCATCATCGGTCGAAGCCGAAAAGGCAGATGAAGCTCTGATTGGGGATGACATAATATCTAAACTGAAGAACGCATTTGGAAATACTGTGGTTCGAAGAGGGCTTTATGCAGGCGTTACAGTTCAAGTAGCACAGCAGTTTGTGGGGATCAACACTGTTATGTATTATGCCCCAACCATTGTTCAGTTTGCAGGATTTGCTTCAAAATCAGTGGCCTTGGCACTATCCCTGATTACTTCTGGCCTAAATGCTCTTGGAACCATCATTAGTATGTTCTTTGTTGACAGATATGGCCGGAGGAGGTTAATGCTTATTTCCATGGTTGGTATCATTATTTTCCTTGTCAGCTTATCTACTGTGTTCATGGAAGCTAGCATCCATGCTCCTAAGGTTAGCGCAATCGAGACTTCCCACTTTGGCAGCAATGGTACATGTGCAAAATATTTGTCCGCTCCAGACGCATCAAAGTGGAATTGCATGTCATGTTTGAAAGCAGAATGTGCTTTCTGTGCTGATGGACAGAATCAAGTAAGATAACTTTTCGTTATTCAGTAATTTGTCATTGCTGGTACATACATTAGTTTATTGATTAACCTTTTAATGTCATCAGCTTAATCCTGGAGCATGTCTTGTTTCAAACAAGAATATGAGAGGCATATGTCATGGAGAAAATCGTGTCTATTTCAATAATGGTTGCCCGAGCAGAGTCGGATTTCTGGCTGTTGTATTCCTGGCACTCTACATTATAACATATGCACCTGGAATTGGTACAATACCATGGATAGTGAACTCAGAAATATACCCATTGAGATACAGAGGGCTTGGTGGAGGGATTGCTGCAGTGGCTAACTGGACTTCAAATCTCATAGTGAGCCAGTCCTACTTAAGTCTGACTAAGGCTCTGGGTGCTGGAGGAACGTTTTTCCTATTTGCAGCATTTACTTTCATCGGCCTACTATTCATTTATAGGTTTGTGCCAGAGACCAAAGGAATGCCATTCGAGGAGGTAGAGAAAATGTTAGAAGTTGGCTTCCGGCCAAGCCTATGCGGAGGAAAGAAGTCCAAACCCAAACCCAAACCCGAACCCGAAGATGTTGCTAATGATGCATAGCATGACTGGTTAGTTATTGTGAATGTCTTCCTAGAAGAATAAACTCTTGTGGGTAGTTAATTGTATGTGAATACAGGGGTGGATCATGCAACAACTTCAGTCATTCATTTCTATCAGCAATGACTGCATAAAGGACTCTGTTTGGTTAGTCTGATTGATTAAGGACTCTCTCCCGCCTCGGTAGTTTTATACTCTCTGTTTCAAGAATTCTTTCTCTTCATTTTCCTTTTTTGGTTGAAGACACGAGCTGTACAAAACCACTTCTGCATTTATTCAAGAATTTAATGGAGATAGCACATAACATAAAGCATATGATATTATATACATGATGAAAGTACAATATCTATAATTAAAATACGCTTGAAATATATTCCGGCTCAAACTAGGGTTAACAATGGGTTAAGTTAGATCTTGTTTGCCTAAAAACAAAGCTGTTTTAATTTACTTTTTAAAACAATTAAAAGTTTCTTAAATTTAAATAATATAATTCAAAGAGTTAAATTGAAATAATATTTATTTTGGAGAGAGAATTTAAGTCAAAATTTATTCCATTCAAATCTTTTAGCTTAATTTATTAAACTTATTTTAAATGATAAATCTAAATCAAAATAATATTATTTTAGAAACATTTAAATCAAAATTAGAGATGACAATGAACCGACTTATGAGTAGCCCTGATAATTTTTTAAAATAATTTTAAAAATAAAAGTATAAAATAACATCTTTTTTAATTGGGTCAGAGCTTAAGCTGTCCAAGTCCAGACCTACTCCAGGTCCAACTTTCTAAGCAAAACGATGTCATTTTGTTTAGAATAGTTAAGCCGCCAGCAAGTTTCTGCCCTTTGCCCTTCTAGGTGGGATCCCAACTCTTTTTGGATCTGTCTGGGCTTGGACCTGACATATGGATCAGTCCATTAAAAACACCTGAATCTGAATCCACGAACTAGTCTATTGTCATCCCTATTCAAAATAATATAGAGAAATTCTTATCTATCTCTTACATTTACTTTTTACTTTGTTATGTTTTTATTGTATTATTTATTTTATTTATTAAGTATTTATTTATTAATATTTTATTATTATTATCATCTCTATTTTTATTTTTATTTTTATTTTTAATTATTTTATTTAATTATTTTAATATGTATATGTATGCAGCAAAAATAACAACGCTCAATAAAAATTTTATTTTTGAATTAATTTACAAAACCTATTGAAATAAAAAAATTTAGATTTAACTTAAATTCCTAAGAAGTGCACTCCAGTTAGCATGTCCACTTGATATTGATTTATTTTGTTAAATTTTCATTGTTTTCGAAGGAAGAGTAATTTATATATTAAAAAGTCTGTAACCTAACTCACCTAATGCCTTAGATTATAAATTATATATTTATATATCAATCATTATATTTCTAATTTATTTTCAATCTACGACTTTTGAAGCTTTCCGACAGCACAATAGATCAATGGTTTTAACTGAGCCATCATTTTCAATCCTCCGCATTCCGACAGCACTGTATTATTACCGAGTCAACCGCCAACCTCGTTCAAACGTTAGAGAAGAGTAGACAAATTGCTTAAGCATTAAAACTCGTATCATGTCACTAAGCCACCAGAAATCATGAAAAAACAGCATCATCTGCTAAGGGGAACCCACACTTGTACTCATCACAGTACTGACTTTGGAGATAGCGACTATTCAAAGAGGAAGACAAAGAACATACCTGCTCTTGCCAGCTAATGCAAGGTGAGCAACGACAAAGAACATGGAAAAAGGAAAGGAAAAAGAAGAAGAGAGAAGCTGTATGCCATATCTGGTGTGCCCCGTACAGAAACCATAAGGCAAAAACACCATGAGGGCTTTTAATGGGTTGGTGGGTCATCGTCGGGTGAGAAGATATATAAATAAACAAAACCTAGCTAAGTAGAAAAAGAGATGGTTATGGTGAGCTGCAAGAACACAACAGGTAAGCGACTTTACACCAAAGACAATCAAATGTAAGGGTCCTACGAACTTGGGCGTGTAATCATGTGGATGTGCAGGCATGAATACATACGAAACCTCGGAAGAACCTGTGGTCCATAACCATTAAGAAGGTTAGGTTGCTGACAGATCTGTTTGGTATCAGAGAAAGTTCATATTTTAATTAGAGATTTAATTGTGCCTAATTAACATGGAACCAAATCTGTTACAGATTTGCTGTTACCAATCTTTAGTTTGACAAGAAGATAAGGACATGCAGAAGAAGCAAGTGATGATAAGTAATAGTCAAAGACATCAACTTAATGATTCAGTACTTTCGATATTTCAACCTTTCTTTTTCATATCTACTCACACGGGGAGATACATGACTACGTAATTGGTAAGGTCGAGTGAACTTATGGTTTAGGCATCTATGAAACCATAAATTCTGACAGAAGTTCACTTTCTATCATCACTAAGACATATTAATATGCAGTTGACATTTTAGTTAAAAAGCTTTCATGGGTAACTCGTGAAGTCTTACAATCTTTCCAACTGTCATCTTTCTCAAAAAAAAAAAAACTTCTCTCGTAATACACCCATTGTTTACAATACTGAAATATGCCTATAAAATATCGGTACCAAACAAGAAAATTTTATACCATACTCTAGTACAAGTGGGTATTGACTATTTCGTGATACCGGCTGATAATCAAAATATCAGTCAAATATTGATCAAAATTATAAATTTTAAAAAATTTTAGAACTAAATTAAACAATCTCAAAATTTCTCCTCTATAAATAATAATTACTTATACATTAAAAATATGATAAATTGGCTATAATTTTATATTAGTTTAATACGATCATATTTAATATTTTTCAAATTTTATATATTTTATATGGATAATATATATATTTAATATGTACATGTGAAAAATATTATAATAACTTTTGAAATATATAAAGATAATATTTAAAATTAATTTTATTTTAATTTGTAAGAAATATGTGAAAAATATTAATAATATATTAAGGAATTATTTCATAATTTTATAAATTTAAACATTATTTAATAATATAAAAAATTATTAAAAACGGTATTTGATATTCGATATTGACTGGTATAAATTCTGTACCATATTATAACTAAATCTACCACATTATTCGTAACATTGGATACACCGAAATCAAGCGAAACTATGTTAATGTTCAAAAGTGCTAAAATCAAATGTTATTATCTCCACCTTCCTAATATGACTCTCATAATTTAAGGTAAGTAAATAAAAAACTCACGATTACACCTCATATCTTCTTCTCTGTGTACTTGAAAATATACAAAAATAAATGAAGTCAATTTTTTTTTTCAGGAGATCAAAGTACAAACTCTCGTACATACATAACATATAGATATTAAAAAAATCATGCAATAACAAGCCCCAGAAGCTAGATTACACCGTACAATATGATAAGTCGGTCTCTTTTTCACTGGAACTCCTGTATCCTAATCTTAATCATTCTCTCCCACATTCATCAGCCACACTGTACAACTAAAAGCCTGATGCTTAGTAACTTCAAAGTAAAAGATTATAGAGTAGACCACGAGCTTAAGGAGTGGATGATGAAGCCTCTTGCCTTGACTCCCTCAAGTACCCAAGAAGCCTCTCAGCCTGCAAGCAACAACAAGCGATCAAACACCATCAAAACTTCACCAACTCTAAATTCTAAATCAATGGACAAATCCAAAGTTTCCATTTTTCACCAACCTTATGCTTTGCACGAGCTTTTCCAGTTTGCGAAAGTGCAACAAGAGGAGGTATCCCACCTTCCTTCACAAGCAACCCTCGATTTCTAACATTATCAGCACACAGTTGCAGCAATGTAAGCACAGCAAATTCCTTTCCTTTATCAGAACCATCTTCAGTAGCCTCAACAAAAGCAGCAATTCCACCATTCTCGACAATCGCCACCCTACCCTCCTTGATCGCCGCCAGACTACTCAAAACCACCATTGCCTTCTCTGCCATTCCCACGCCTTGCTCTGCCACCATCCAACAAGCGGCTTCACTGCGCCGGCACTCACTGCCCTCTCTTTATTCGACCGTATGGAACACAACTTGTAAAGGGTCGTCAACGCATCTTTTTTTCCTCTGTTAGAACCATTAATCAACAGAGAAACCAAAGGCGGGATTGCCCCACTTACCCCTATTGACGTCTTGTTATCTTCAACCAAAGCCAAATTAAGCAACGCACATGCCGCGTTTTGCTTCGACGTCTCAGTCCCCGTCTTCAACACATAAACCAGAGACTTTATCGCACCAGCGTTGGTCATCAACTCCTTGTTTCCCTCATGAAGTGAGAGATTCAACATCGCTGTGACCGCGTGCTCTTGGGTCCACTGATCGTTGCACCGAAGAAGTGGGATTAACGCCTGAATGGCACCTGATTCTCCGATCAACGCACGGTTATCCGACCGGTTCTTCGCCAGTAATCGAAGCTTCGCTGCGGCGGATCTCTTGATGGCAGTGGACGGCGACCGCAGCCCGTCGATGCAGATCTTCACCGTAGGCTGCAGATCCTCCGGCGAGATGCTTTCAATTATCTCTGTCGAGAAGCTCTCTCGCTGTAGAAACCCCATGCATGGCTCTACTTCAGATTGTTCACTGGATACATTTTCCGGCAGCGGCAAGCTCGCTAGAAATTGGAGCTCTCCCGAGATATCGCTGCTACACGCTGAAAAATCGCTGAACGCTTGCGAGATATCGAGAAACTCATCCTCCGTAAAAGAAGGAGAAGACTTACCCGACTTGTAGCTACTGGTGTTGTTGGTTTTTGAAGCGAGTTCATCGAGTCTTACGTCGACGACCGAGTCTGTAAGTTTCTCCGACAAGTAGGTTGTCGAGTTATCGGGAACTGAAGTAGAAGAGCTGAAGCTGGCGTCGTCGTTTTCGTAGAGATTGGACCGTCTAGTCCTCATGGACCGGCCAATGTTGCGGTGAGTTTTGGTGGTGGAGCTGTATAAGCTGCAGTTTCCGGTTAAAGGGAATCGATTTGAAGAGTAATGTGACGGAGAATCTTCTAAAGACACCATTTTTGTTGAAGCTTTGAATCAAAGTTTCAAACTTTCAGTGTTTATCCAAGCGTTGTTAAGAACTAAAGACAGTTCCATGGTCGAAGAAGTGAGAAGAGAAGTGAGTTGTCTGATGTCAGAGACAAAGGATTATCGGAGATTGGGCATTTTTAAGGACAGGATAGGGGGCACTGATCATTGATGTGACACTGACACGCATCAACTCCTATGAAATTACATAGTTTACCCTTGGTGTTTGTGGTGACGACAGGAACCTATGGTTAATACAGCTGTGGCTGTAATAATGAAACATGCTAGGAGGAGAGGACAGCCTAGCTGCTGGTTTTTCTGTCTTATTGGTCAAACAGAACCGTCTCATAAAGAACAATAGTTGAAAGTGAAAAGATCAAAAGAGTAGGTTTTGATTGGTGGGCCTCGTCAAATAGTTACAGTATCTTGAGATCTTGTCGTGTTCCTGGGCCGTTTACTTTTTGTAACTTTCACCTGATGATTTAATAATCACAAAAGAAAATCGATAAAACAAATAATTAAAATAAAAACATAGAGTAAGTGTGTAGGTAACACATTTACCATTAACATGCATGATTTATCTATTCATAGTGGTATTCAAAAAATGGCAATAGTTAGAAGTTGATGGGATACGATTTATTTGACCTACTCCATGTGATTTATCCTAACTTGTAATAATTAGAGATACTGCTCGGGTGAGCTAGTTTGGGTAAGGCTCCAAGTCGAATTCGAAATCTAATCAAACTTGAAATTTACGACTTGAATTTGAACTTAGTCGAGTTTTAAATAGTTTGAAACCTGATTGAGTCAAGTTAGGACTAAAAACTTATATAAAATTATATACTTTTTTAATTTTATAAAAAATGATGTCGTTTTAATTAGATTATCTAATTAAAAATAGTAAGGTTTTAGATTGGGCCGAGTTATTAAGTTCAAATCTAGTTTGAAACTCAATCCACTCAACCATTAATTTTAGATTGGACTAAATCATATTGAGCCAAATCTAAACTCCCAACACTTAATTGATTAGTCTTTTATAATTGATAAAAACAAGTTAAATCATAAATAACTTGTTACGTTTTTAATATGCATTAGATAAAATTTAAAAACTTACTTTTAGCAAGCGTGTATGCATTTTCTTATAATTCATTATTATAATTTATTTTATTTTATTTATTATTTATAAGGTTAATTACAAAAAAAGTCCAAACTTTCTTCAATTTTTCAATTATAGCCCAAACTTTAAAAAGTAACAATAAAATACCCAAAATTTCAATTTTTTTCAATTCTAGCCCAAACTTTAAAAAATGATAATAAAATGCTCAAACTTTCAAATTTTTTCAATTTTTGCCTGACGTTATCTGTTGCTTTCTTGATGTTCTTAGTTATTTGTTTTCTGTTTGTTCTTTTGACGCCCCAAACTACTCTCACATTACAATATACTGCACTAGTAAGCTCTTCATTTTTAGTTCATTCTCTTGGTGCCTTTAGTGTGAGGGCGTCGGAGCTGCATAATCTGAAAATCGAAGGGTAAGAATGTCAAGAAAACAAACTGAAAATAAAGAAAAAAACTGAAATCAAAGCGTAAGGTCATCGGGCTACGTATTTTGATTTAGATCATTTTTAAATAACGACGTCGTTTTAATTATGTGATTAAACGACATCGTTTTATTAATCTTTATTTGTTGTGTTAATTTGGCTGACTTGTATTAATAGTTAAGGTTTCTGAAACACGTGATAAGTCACGTCAACAAACTTAACGGAAAAATTAATATGAGGGTTAGAATTGAAAAAAATTGAAAGTTTGAGCATTTTATTGCTACCTTTTGAAGTTCAGGCTATAATTGAAAAAAATTGAAAGTTTGGGTATTTTATTGTTACTTTTTAAAGTTCGAGTGATAATTGAAAAATTAACGAAAGTTTAGACTTTTTTTGGTAATTTTCTTATTTATATTTTATTTCTTTTTTATTATAATTCATTATAAATTAATTGAATTTATTTTATTTATATTTTCAGCTATTAATTTATTAAATATTTCACTTAGACAGGTAACGAGAGGATTTATTAAGAGGGAACAAGTAGGAAGCTTTGAAGGCTCTAAGGATAGTTAAGGATAACCCTTAAGTTTCTCAAAAGAAGTCACCTAAATCACAATCAAAGGCTCACTTTAAGAAAAAGAAAGAAGTCACAAGGCTCAAAATTGGTAAATTATAAGTAGATCCGTAAGGTCTACTTAAGAGGATCAAGCGCTTTTTATTCTTTTTATTAGTCTATTGTGCAAAATCCAATTGGTCTAATAAGAGCAAGACAAATATCACTTTGGGGTTGTTGTAAAGACTCTAAGGTTTTTATGATTTGTTGTTATTGTTGTTGTTTCAAAATATTTATTTCTTTTTCTAGGTTTTGGTGAATTGATTTAACAAATCTAATACACAACATGACATGAATAAAGCATTAAAAGCAAATATATGGAAATATTTAAGTAAATATGGACAAATAGCAAATGAAAGCAAATAGAAGAAGGTATTAAATATCATAACATAATAGGTGGCAGAGCTAACCGTTACATGTTATAATACTCAACATACATGAATAAAGCATTAAAAGCAAATATATGGAAATATTTAAGTAAATATGGACAAATAGCAAATGAAAGCAAATAG
>JAOQMM010000171.1:2357776-2374383 GCA_027563515.1 Erythroxylum platyclados | reverse complement strand
GGCTTGGCCAAGCCAAGCTCGAACCCAATTATCATCTCTAATTATGAGTAGAACAACAATCAAGATCATGGTGAGGAGGATACAATATTGTATTTTTACTTAAAATCATCACACTAGATTTTAATATCAATATTAGGTTTTTTGAGGACCATAGAAAGAAAAAAAAGAAAGAAAGAAAGAATCAAATCTAAATAAGATACATAAAAGAATATTAATAAGTTATGTGATATATTTTGTACATAACTCATCTTCTTTCATCGTTATGTGATGTGAGATAATTTATTTTTGTGAGGATAATGACTCAAGCCTTCAAGATTCCTACTCTATATAGATTCCTACTCAGTGTAGTTTTCTTTCCTTTTTTGACACTATTTCTATATTCCTACTTTATGTAGGTTCCTATTCTAGGGTTATACTACTATATAAACATCCCCTTGGGGTCCTTTGTAACATCTTATTGGTGTACTCTTCATTAGTCCTGGGGTTTGTGAGAGAGAGGGAGAAAACACTTGTAATTTTTCTTTCTTTGATATAGTGTATATTTTCTAGCTCTCTTCGCCCCGTGGGTTTTTCTCCCGACACTCGGGTTTCCCACGTAAAAATTCTTTGTGTCCTTGTATTGTTTTTTCTTTATTTACTTGATTAATTCAATTGCTTCTACGACTACTAGCACAACAAATTGGTATTAGAACTAAGTTCGTTTTAGTCAATTAGGTCTTATCGCCATGTCTCCTTCAACCAAATTTGATATCGACAAGATTGACGGACACAAGGTCTTAGAATGTTATAAATTGAAAAGTAAACTAAAAAAAGAAGGTAAAAACAAGGGTAATTAATCTGATTCTACCCTCAAGGTTGTTGTGGTTGATTCTAGTTCAAGAAGTGATGTTCTTTTGGTTGTTGAAGGCGAACAATGATCTAAAGATGAATGGATCCTAGACTCTAGTTGTACTTTTCATATGTGTCCTCACAAGGATTGGTTTGTCACCTATGAAACTGCTAAAGGTGTTGTCCTTATGGGTAACAATGCACAGTGTGATGTGGTGGGAAAAGGTACAATCAATATTAAAACTCAAGATGGTGTTGTTAAAACTCTCACTAATGTTCATCACGTTCCTGATTTGAAATGCAACCTTATTTCACTTGATATACTTGAGTCTCTTGGGTATAAATACTCCTCTGAAGGTGGAGTCGTGAAGGCATCCCAAGGTTATCTTATAATCCTTAAAGGGAAAAGTCATGGTACTTTTTATGTGTTGCAGGGCTCTACTGTTATTGGTACTGCTGATGTTGCCTTATCTAAGTCTCACCAAGATGCCACCAAGTTGTGGCATTACCGCCTAGGCCATATAGGTGAAAAAGGTATGCAAATCTTGTGTAAGAGGGGTCTACTGAGCCAGAGTTCAGGTAATATGGAGTTTTGTGAACATTGTATCTTTAGTAAACAGACTAGAGTGAGTTTCTCTTCCCCTGGGATTCACAGGACCAAAGGTACTCTAAATTATATTCATTCTGAACTATGGGGTCCCTCTTGCGTTGCTTCTCAAGGTGGTAGAAGGTATATGTTGACCATTAGTGATGATTTCACCCGTTAGGTTTAGGTGTTTTTCCTAAAGAAGAAGAATAAAGTTCTTCCCACTTTTAACAAGTGGAAAACCCTGATCGAGAACCAAACAAGTAAGAAAAGTAAGCGGTTGAGAACTAATAATGGTTTTGAGTTCTATGAAGATGGTTTTGACGACCTATGCAAAAAGGAAGGCATCGCTAAACACCACACTTTGGTTTGTAAGCCTCAGCAAAACAGAGTTACTGAGCATATGAACAAGACTCTATTGGAGAAAGTTCGATGCATGCTTGCTTATGCTAAGTTAGGACGTGAGTTTTGGGCTGAGGCAGCTATTATTGCATGTTATCTTGTCAATCGTTCCCCACATCTTTCTTTCGACGCCAAAGTCCCAAAAGAAATTTAGTCAGGTAACCATGTTGATTATTCTAATCTTCGTGCTTTTGGGTGTCTTGTTTATGTACATATTAATGAGGACAAGTTAGAGCCCCGTGCTATTAAATGTGTCTTCTTAGGTTACACGAAATGAGTTAAAGATTATTGTGTTTATTGTCCTGATCTTAAATATCATAAGATTTATCATAGTCGTGATGTAACCTTTCATGAAGATGCTATATTTTCTTCTAGGCAAAATCCTATGTTGTCTTCTCCTTATGCAGATGATCAAACTAGTACAAGGGAGAAGGTGGAGTTCGTCATCCCTGCTACTCCCCCTAAAGAGATAGTTCCACTTACTTCTGAGTCTCATGAAACTCAAATTGATGCCATTGTACAAGTTGATCCATTGTCAGAGCAACCTAGTTATATGTTGGCCTGAGATCGTTCTAGGAGACAGACCCAATTGCCAGCAAGATTGAAGGACTATGATTGTGATCTCTTTGCTTATGCTTTAGTTGCTGCACAGGAAGTTGACGCTTATTATTAGCCGAAGAATTATTTTGAGGCTATTGCTAGTGCAGATGCTAGGAATTGGATTGGTGCTATGCAGGAAGAAATTGAAACTCTTCATAAAAACGAGAATTGGGATTTGGTGAAGCTTCCTAAGAGTAAGCGTGCTATTAGTTGCAAGTGGATCTACAAGCTCAAAGAAGGCATCTCCGGTGTTGAAAGTAAGAGATACAAGGTTCAATTTGTTATACATGATTTTTATCAACGTGAAGGAGTTAATTTCAATGAGGTATTCTCTCCCATTGTTCATCATACCTCCATTCGCGTACTATTATCTCTTGTTGCTCTTCATGACCTAGAGCTTAAGCAAATGGATGTGAAAACTGAATTCTTGCATAGTAATCTTGAAGAAGAAATTTACATCCATTAACCTGAGGGTTTTGTGGTTCAAGGAAAGGAGGACCATGTTTAGCATTTGAAGAGATTTTTATATGGTCACAAACAATCTTTGAGACAGTAGTATAAGAGATTTGACTCTTTTATGATTGGGCAAGGTTATTCTAGAATTAGCTATGATAATTTTGTGTACTTTCAAAATTTCCCTAACGGTTCCTTCATCTATCTTTTGCTTTATGTTGATGACTAGTAAGGCTGTTATTGACAGGTTGAAGGCCTAACTTAGTAGTGAATTTGATATGAAAGACTTGGGTGCTGCTAAAAAGATTTTTGGGATGGAAATTATTTGGGATCGTCAAGCAGGAAAACTTATACTCTCTCAAAAGAAATATAATTGGAAGATGCTTGAAAACTTCAATTTAACTCACTATAAGCCCGTTACTACTCCATTGGCTGCACAGTTTTAATTATCTACTGAACAGTGCCCATCTACTAGTGAAGCTAAGGAACGTATGTCTGGTGTTCGTACTTCAGTGCCATTGGTAGCTTGATGTATGTTATGATATGTATCTAGCTGAATTTGGCTTATGCTATCAGTGTTGTATCTAAGTAGATGCATAATCCTGGTGAGAAGCACTGGGAAGGTGTGAAGTGGATCCTTCCTACTTGAAGGGTTCTAGTGAGCTCGGTTTGGTCTTCGACAAAAGTCGTTCTGATCTCGGTGGTATAGTTGGCTATGTTGATGCCAACTATGGTGGTGACTATGATCAAAAAAGGTCACTTTCATCCTATGTTTTTACTTTTTGTGATTCCACTATCAGTTGGTATTCTTCTCTGCAGTCCATTACAGCATTATCGGCCGCTAAAGTGGAGTATATTGCTATTACTGAAGGAGTGAAAGAAGCTATTTGGCTCTGAGGTTTGGTGAAAGAGCTTGGTCTACAACAAGATGTCCTTGTTGTCTTTTGTGATAGTCAAAGTGTCATGCACCTCACAAGAAACAGTAAGTACTACTTTATGACTAAGCACATTGATGTTCGACGCTACTTCGTTCAGGATACTGTTGAAGCACGTGTAGTTATTGTTGAGAAAGTGTACACCGCTGAGAACCCTACCGACATGTTGACCAAGCCACTACCTATTGTTAAGTTCAAGCATTGCCTGGACTTAGCCAATATTCTTGATACTTGAGCACCCTTCGAGGCTTACGACGAAGAGAGCTCCTACTTTCAGTCTTGTGTCAAGGTGGAGATTTGTTAGGATAATGACCCAAGCCTTCAAGATTCCTACTCTGTGTAGGTTTTCTTTCCTTTTTTGACACTATTTCCAAATTTCTACTTTGTGTAGGTTTCCTACCTTAGGGTTATACTACTGTTTAAACACCTCCTTAGGGTCATTTCTAACATCATATTGGTGTATTCTTCATTAGTCCTGGAGTTTGTGAGAGAGAGAAAAAACACATAATTTATCTTTCTTTGACATAGTACATATTTTCAGGCTCTCTTCATCCCGTGGGTTTTTCTCCCGACACTCGGATTTTTCATGTAAAATTTTTTTGTGTCCTTCTACTATTTTTCTTTATTTACTTGATTGATTTCATTGCTTCCATGACTACTAGAACAACAATTTTATAATTTTTTCTTGTTCTTTTTTAATGTGTTATAACTCTATTTATTAAAATAAAAATAAAAATATTTCTAAATATATTAATTATATCAATGTTACTTTTAAGTCTAAATTATAGGATATTATACATATGTAGTTGTAAAAAGTATAATTCTTTATTTAATTTGTCTTCAAATTGTCTTTATATTTTAAGACATATAAAATTATTATCTCAAAACTTCAGTTTTTGTGTAAATATTATATGAGATAAAAAATTATAATAGAATTCAAATATGTGAGAATTAAATAGTATTTTTTAATAACTAGACAAACTAATTCTCTTTTTTTTTAAAAAGTAAAACTGGATATTTTTAGTACATTTTTATTATTTTTGGTGATATCAGCACATCTATTATATTGAATTAAGTAATATATGAAATATCGAGTTTAATAAAAGAGCAAAATAAGTAAAGGAATCAATTCAAAGAGTTGATCAATTAAAGGATAAACAAAATGAACAAAATAGGGTACCAATGCTAGTGTAATAATAATTAGGAAGAACTATTAGCATTGGGCCTATGCAAATTGTGGTGACCAAACAGGCCTTACACGCTCCGAAAAGAAGGAAGATGTAAAGGCGTTGCTCCAGCTTGTAAGCAGTAACAATGGCTCAGGTTCTAAACGTAAACCCTCTGCAATCCTCGACCTGTCCTGAATTAAGTGATATCAGGGTTTATGACAGAATCCGTAAGCAAAACTGGGAAAGGGGTTGGTCTTCTCTGCAACAGGAACTCAAGTGTAAGGGCAAGTTCACTTGCCTTTTCTCAGGGAGCAGCAACAGAGAGGTACAATTACTAAAGCTTTATCTTTTACATCTTATCTTTCGACTTGTTCTTTGGTTATTGAGAAATTTGTGTTTCTGCGTATGTTGTTGTGGATGGAATTCGGAGGAAACTTTGATGGGACAGTGGATGATTGTGATTTCGTGTTTTATGGGGTCTGGTTTGGTTCTTGCATTTACTTGGAAATGAAAAACCCATGTCCCATTTTTGTAATGTTTTCGAGAGTTCTGGTTCTTTATACAAGAGAGTGATTAATGTATGGCGGTCTGGTTGGTGCATGAGCTCACAAGTAAATGAACCTCTATTATCGCGGAAGTTGACGGTAGAAGGATTGGTGCAATGTGTTCTCTTTGTACGTTCACCAAATAGAGTCGGTATGCGCAATTTCTGGTACTTTGAAGAACATTCCTGGATCGTGTTTGTCGATGATTAGCTAATTTGGAGATAGCCGAGATGATTATTTGTGAATCATACCAATCCAAAATGTTCAAGATGGTCGTCAATACAACCCAGTGCCAATTCGAGTTGCTGCTGTTACTTGTTACCTTTTAGGGGTTTCGACATGCAGAGCATCTTCAGAAGCGTGTGCCCTTATGCTTATTTGACATACTTCGCTGTTTTGTTTTCTGGAACTTTTGGAACTTGGCCTCTTGAGCTAGCAGACTTTGCTATTCAATTTGCAGTTTCCCATGCACTAGTCATTTCATCCCTTTTCTAACCATGAGAACTAATTGAGCAGTAAGGTTTTGGTGACCAAACCTGACATTTTTCATTCCCCAATTTACAGTGCCCTCATCTCTCAGATTTTCACCAGAAATGTGCTCAACTGCTATGAATTTCAATATTATACTCGGATATATGTTTTAATCACCCGTCCACCATTTTCTGCTATGAATTTTGGCAGATCCAATATGCCAGTTACAGTAAAAACAAGTAGTTTGTAACCAGTTACAGTAAAAACAAGTAGTTTGTAACACAAACAATATTTGCAGATGAATTAGGGTTTGGTAAAAAGGATTATTGTGTACGATTGTAAAAATCATTCTCTTTCTCTTGCCGTAATTTAGTACAGCTGGTTCTGAGCAAAGTTCAGTTGCATAAGACCAGGAGATAGCTCAGCAGAATAAGCCCCTTTATTCATATGGGAATTTCTGGCAGTTAATTATGCTCTGAATCGGCAATATCATCTAACATTAAGGCCCATACAGTGCAAATATTGTGAACCACAATCTTAGGACTTGATTGAATGATTAAATTTCCCTTTAAAATGTTCTGACTACTCTTGCATTTTCTAGTTCTGATTTGTTTCGCTTGCATGTCATGACCTTTCTGTAACACCTGTGAATTTAAAAGTCTGTTGGATGCTACATATGACTTTTTCATGTCTGTGGTTGCAGGAACAAGCTAGAAAAGCATTAGAAAGTGCACTAGGAGGAAAGAAAAATGAATTTGAGAAATGGAACAAGGAAATTAAAAAGAGGGAGGAAGCTGGTGGAGGGGGAGATGTTGGCGGAGGAGGTTGGTTTGGATGGGGTGGAAGATTTGGCTGGTCCAATAGTGATAACTTCTGGCCAGAAGCTCAACAAGCAAGTCTTGCTGTTTTAGGTATAATGGTCATGGTAAGTGAATATCTCTCTTGATTATTGGTATATTTTAATGCTGTTGCCTCTTTCTCCCGCTCAAGTCCCAACGTCATTTTTTAATTTCCAGTATCTCATTGTTGCAAAAGGAGAGTTGATGCTTGCTGCCATCTTCAACCCTTTGCTTTATGCTTTGCGAGGAGCAAGAAATGGGCTTACATTGATATCATCGAAAATCTTAAGGAGCACATCTCCAAACAGTCCTGCAGATTTTACTGACTCATTGAAGGAAGTTGGTACTCGTGTTTCTGCAAAAGAAAATGTGTTAAGAAAATGGGGAAGTGATTGATTTCTGATATTGGGACTTGAATATCAATTTATCGAGTCAGTTGTTGCTAGGATGGCATATATGATTGTACCCTGATGCTTTTGGCAATTGACTTTAGAATCTTGAGAGCGAAATTCAGTCTGCAACACATGTAGTATTCACTTTCTGGAGTTATCTTAAAACTCCATCTCTTGATGAGTATGACGTTGAGTTCACACTGTCTATGAGTTTTTTGGACCATGTATCAAAGTGAAATGTCATTGTCATTAATAGTGCTTTAATTGGCCAACGTTTGAGGGTCTTGAGATGTGATAATGAAATTGAATCAATTCATTCATCTTTTAGATACATGGGGGAAATTCTCTATAGAGCTGAAATAGGTGCAGCTCAATTTATCAACCTTTTAGATGTAGCTGATTGATGTCGTGGAGAAGACGGTGGTCCATTTAAAACAGAAACCATGTGAGACTTGTTAATATGCAGGACTTTGCTGCTCTCATTAAGTACTGATGCGTGAGATGGAGGGCTCTGATGCACGTTATGAATCTTTCCCCATCATCTTAGCTGTGTTCATAATGTGCTTACGCATCCTTGTAGCCAGTTTATATCTACCTCTCTGTTTTTCCTGTACAAGCTATTTATTACTGACACCAAACTGTTGTTAATATCAATTCCAATGAGCCAAGAGTGCAATGCCAGAGAAGCATGTGTGGGTGTGAGATGCAAGCTGAGTTTTATTTCTTTCACTGTTTCCAACAGGAAACAGTTAAGAGGCCCTAAAACTTGAAAGAATGTGTTAAAAAGGGTTAAATGTCAGGTAAATCAATGCCTGCTGCTTCCGGTTAAGTTCGTTGATTATCAAGTGGTGTGTGTCCAGAAGAGAGATTGTATAGGGTTGGCATTTCGACCATGTCTCATCTGAAGTTAACGATTAAAGTCCAAGTTGATTGAGTTTTGGATAAACACAATCTCAGGAAGACTATTCTTGAGAAAAAAGAAAAAGAAAAGAAGAGAAGCTTTGAATGGATGAGCATGGCATAAAGACTATTCTTCATCATTGACAACAGTTCGTGCTTAACATGCAATATGATTAGGAATCTTTAGTGTAGAAGCAAGCAATGACTGTAGCAAACATGGGATGCTTCATCAACTTTTGTATCCACGTCTTTACCTCCTCTCGAATTTTGAATCTTCATCATTCATTCTCTCTAGTTATACATTGATCTGGGAACTCATACAACAACTACTGAAATGGAATTACATATAATAAAGAGGAGGAAGATTCTCTGACTTTGTTCATGTGACCCATCATTGAGTGGCAGGAGACATCATATCTCTTCATAGTTCATAATTAATTAACCTAACTTCTTAATGGGGGCATTTCAACATTATCAACCTTAATCATTATGTAATTCCCTTTTGCATTTTTATATTTCAATGTGATATTCCCATATTTCATATCACTCATTATTATTATTATTATTATTATTATTATTATTATTATTACTTGTTTATAACAAATATGAAATTGGACAAATTAGACTGACATTTTTTTGGAAGAAGGCACTTTATAACAGCTAGTTGACAATAAGTGAAACATCATAAGACAGAGTAAAGTACTAGTAGAACTGGAAGCGATTCACTGTAAGTGAAACTGATAGGTTTGTTACATCGATTTTAACCATAACTGAATCCTAAGCAGCTTTTTTCCATGTTTCAATCACAATATCCATAAGAAAGGGTCAATGGGTATCTATCATCCACCCATATCTAAGCTGTCTATGGTGTCTTGTCTCTCTATCTCTTGGGTTCTATGTTTGGATATGTGTGCTAAAAAGAAATAATATTTGCATTAAATAGAAAATACCCTCTTCCTCGAATCGTGCCCTTCGTGGATTATAGTGCAGGAGTGACCTTCACGATCTTGCCACCTCTGTCACTCTCTTATTTTTCGTTGTTGGAAGATACATAATTTCGGATCACCACATGACCATTTCTGGTTTCTGTGTTTGAAACGAACTTTCCCTCACAAATCCTTCCCATCTCTGTTCTTTTTCTTAGTGTCTTTTCTCGTTTGAAGGGTTATCCCTTTTGTGTGCTTTCTTGTCTTCTGCTTACCTTTCTAAGATTCTTCGACCCTTTTCCTCCCCTTGTTTTAATTATAATTTTGGCTCGTCTTTCTGTTCCTTTTTGGGTTTTGGCCTCTCTCCTGTGTTGTTTCTTGTTTTGGACCATTCTGTTCCTTTTGTTCCCTGTAATATTGTTGTGTTCTGCGAGTGAGATATCAGTTTTTGTGTGCCAATTTTTGAGTTTCTGCTCTGGTTAATGGGCTTTTGATATACTTGAATTTTGGTGTGGATACAAATACCAAAAAGGATGGGTCTCGATGATGAAAAGAAAGATGCAGTTTCAGAGACTAAAACACCTGCAACTGAACAAGGACCTCAAGGTGGTGAGTCCGACACTGGCGTGATTAGTAGACAAATGAGTGAGGGTTCTATCTATGCAACTGAAGAAGAGGAGGATGATGAAGAGAGAAAGATTGAGTTGGGTCCTCAGTGCACACTCAAGGAGCAACTTGAAAAAGACAAGGTTTTTTTTTTCCCCTCAGTTTGATCTGTCTGTTTCATATTTTCTTTTACATTTATGTCTCCTTTGTGATTACTTGCCAAATCAAAATTTATCCATCTGCAATCCTTGTTTGTTTTCTTCCTCACTTTTGGGAATGAAGGATGACGAAAGCTTGAGGAGATGGAAGGAGCAGCTCCTTGGGAGTGTGGATTTCGAGGCTGTTGGAGGTATTCACGTTTATCTGCTTAAACTTTTTCGCTTGTTATTTTTGTTTGGTTGCCAAGAAAGCTGAGGATATTTGGAATATGCTGAAATTGTTACCCATAACGCTTTTGCATTTAAGTAGTCGCTTACAGCAATTCAAAATTTGAAAGGTACTAACTTGGCTCAAGTTAATCTGTTTTCAAAGTTGCCACATTTAAATTTTTGTCAGAATTTGATGTTTGAAAAAAGTTAATTTGGATCATTACTTCCAAAATTCCTCCCCTCTTCATATTCAAAATGGAATCTGTAATGGCGTGGTTGATTCTTTTTGTTCTTCTATGTTTTTCTTTTACATTTCCATGGAAGTTATTGGATTCACCAAGCAAGTTTCTTCGGACATCTGATGCTTTGTTCAATGGTTATGGGCTATGCAGAAACTCTAGATCCTGAAGTTAAGATCCTGAGCCTTGCCATCAAGGCTCAAGATAGACCTGATATTGTTCTTTCCATTCCCGAGTCTGGAAATCCTAAAGGCACCTGGTTTACCTTAAAGGAAGGTAGCCGATATAACTTGGAATTTACTTTCCAAGTTAAGAACAACATTGTATCAGGCCTCAAATACACTAACACAGTTTGGAAAACTGGTGTCAAAGGTAGTGTCTCTTTCTCTCCATCCCAAGATGTCTTATTCCTTTTCCTTTTCCTCACAATTCTCTGAATGCAAAATCTTTTTTGGTGGAACAGTGGACTCCACAAAGGAGATGCTTGGAACTTTTAGCCCTCAGGCAGAACCATACGTACATCTTCTGCCTGAGGAAACCACACCGTCTGGCATGTTCGCCAGAGGTTCATATTCAGCTAAAAGTAAGGTGAGTTTTAACATTTTTCCTTCTTCAGGTTTCATTTTGTAAACGGGTAACTACTCCAATCTGTCAAGTTTATGAAATTGTGAAGAATGAACTTTATCAGCTTATAATGATTTTTTTCCTTTTTAAGTACGATGGTTGTTTCAGAATGTTGGTTGAAACTTAATTAAAGTTCATGATGGATGCATTAATTCATTTTCCAATTACAAGACTAAATTAATGTTTGGCAGATCTGATGAGCTTACTTGATAATCCTGTGCTTATAAAGTTATCCATATTGAGAACATACATTCCCTGATCAGACTTAAATGCAGTTACAGCTCATCCTTTTTCTCCTGATTTCATTTTCTGTTGCAGTTTGTTGATGACGATAACAAGTGCTACTTGGAGATCAACTACACATTCGACATCCGTAAAGAATGGCAGCCGATTCAAAACTGAGAGTTCTTCCTGCATGATTCCCTTGTTTCAGCTCCAGTCAATTGTTTCCAAAGTTGGTGTATGCTTTTGTTGTTAAGCTTCTTTTGTTGTCTTATTTATAAATCCTGTCTGAGACTGGTCATGTAAACAATGAAGAGAGGATTTGGAGGAGGTGCAGTTAGATATTCATTTGGTAGGTGTTGCTTAATAAAAAGTCGTTGTTAGCTTCTATTAAGCACTACCTTTGTTTATCAAATGAATCTGCAAATTGAAATTAATTGCTTGGGAATGTATAATCTTGTATTCTTCAACCTTTACTTTTCAAGCATCCACTTGCTAACCAATTCAAAAGTAATGCTTTAAAGGGTTTGCTCCACTTATGTATTCTTCTTTCTTTATTCATCTTTTCTCTTTAGTTGTTTGAAATACTTGCCACCATTTCAATCTGCAGTAACTTGTAGTTTAGTTTCAACCTGCTATCGGCTAGTTTGAAACACCTTGAAGACGGAGGGTGGCAGAAAATGGAAAATTGTATATTTCTTATCAAAATAGCTACTGTCAATGCAAACCTAATAGAATGATGTTCTTTGGAAGACATTTTTGCTTTATTGGCTAGGTATGGAACTAATAAAAAGGGTAAGCCTAGTACATAAGGTTTTTCGCTTTGCAAAAGTAGAATGAAGGCTCTCAATATACGTAATCTTCATTTTGTATTTTACAAAGAAATTATTTTTGTGACTCAAATATGTAATCTTTTGATCATAAATAAGTAATCTTATCACTAATCTTAGTTGGAAATGACTGAATGCCAACCCATCTCCTTTGTGGATCAAATGTAAAAAGAGACACAACCTAGGAAATTGTCTGGGAAAATAATCCGTGGCATTGAACAGAATTCATAAAGTAACATGGCTTGACCTATGGTTGTAGTACGAATTGTGTGCTGCTCATAAGAGAAATAAGAAAATCCACGCTTTAATGACATGACATTACTGCAACCCATGTACTATTAAGAAGAAACAAGAAGATCTACGGCTTAGGGCGAAGGCGTACCAAAGCTCATGTCTCTCCAAACTTGTAACGCGTCTTAAGCATTGCTTAGAGTAAATTTGTTTGTATTTATATTTTTAATTTTTAATTTTTATTTTTAACTTTGGTAAAAAAATTTATTTGTTTGAGTTTATGGTTTTTATTTTTTGTTTTAGTTGTTTATGATATTCATAAATATGAAAACTATAAAAAGTGATTTTTGTTTTTTATTTTTATTTTTTTTCATAATATGGTTTACTATCAAGTAAATATATTATTTAGTTATTTGATAATAATTATTAATAAGAATTATGAATAATTTAATTTATTTTTAATAATTACTTTAACTTTTAAATTTTAAAAATAAAAGAATTTAAATTTAATAATTATTAATAAATGAAATTTAAATTTAAAATATCTTAAAATATACAAAATTTTAAATAATTTTGTTTAATAATTGAAAATATATTAAAATAAATATTAACTTATAAATAAAATTTAATTATTTAGTTATTTATTTTAATAAATTTTCACTAATAAATATTATATAAGAGATTAAAATAACATTTTTTATTTAATTTATAAAATAATTTTTATATAATATATAATTATTAGACATTAATAATCAAACATGCTTTTTTTTTACTTGAAAGAAAAATATAAACTAAAAATAGGAAGCGAAAATTAAAAATCACAATAAAAAGACAAAAGTGAAACCAAACAATCTCTTAATAAATTGGTTATAATCTTATCATCCAAATTATGACTGAGAAGCGGCTATGAAAAGCTAAGAGAGAGATCAATAATGTTTATGTTTTAAGTTTTGTAAGTTCTTGAGAGCCACAAAATTAAGTTGACTTAACTAGGTGGGATCAAGTATGGTTTGATATTCGGTTAGCTTGGTATATTGATTGACTTGGTTAAGGTGAGTTGGACTTGCCTTAAAAGTTCTTAGTTAGACTAAGGATAAAATGATGCTCAAATGATGAACCACGAATGAACAAACTAAACTATGGCTGTGCATAATTCAAATCATGTGCGCATTGGCTTGAAACTTAGCTAACCTTCACCTCTTGATGAAGATCCATTAGTGATGTGCCAAAGTTAGTGGATTAAAGTATGAAGAATATTGGAAATGCAATTGTAAATAAGTGTTATATTATTGGAAATATAGTTTTAAATAGGATTTACCATATCATAATTAGGAGTTAATGTTTTACCTTAACAACAATTAGTTGTAGGGCATTGACAGACCAATATGACACATTATTGAGTAATGTGCATTAAATGTATAAGATTCACTGGCCGTTGAGTATTGACAATCAATATATCATATTAACCGATGAATATAACACATCAGTCAACCTATATATCAACTAATGTTGCTACAAGCTCTTGGTATAATAATTTTGACAATTTTAACCTACATTGATTGACTACTACCCTATATAAGTCAATCAATCCCTCCTAAAATCATAATTATAACAATTTTAAATACTCAAACTTTATTTCTTAATTCAAATAATTCTCAAAATATTTCCTAAAGAATGTTTTAACGTTTGAGAGGGTTTTCTTTGAAATTAAAACTTTAATTCTTCTTGATGAA
Organism: Erythroxylum platyclados; assembly: GCA_027563515.1. Taxonomy (NCBI): domain Eukaryota; kingdom Viridiplantae; phylum Streptophyta; class Magnoliopsida; order Malpighiales; family Erythroxylaceae; genus Erythroxylum; species Erythroxylum platyclados. Next base: position 2,360,484 of record JAOQMM010000171.1, on the reverse strand, counting down.
TGAAGATACTAATGTAATTAATTAAAACAATGATGATATTATGCATGGTAAGCCTTTAAGATTATTAACGTAACTAAGTAAAAGTAAAATATACATAAATTATCTATAACCTTTATATGCCTTGATCCTCTTTGTCCTTTAATTTGATCTTCACTTTGAATAATGCATACTTCAACTTTTCCTTAGCAACTTCATGAAATGTCTTTTGAATTATGCATGGCTACAATTTCCTCTCATATTACTTTCATAAAAAATAAAACGTAACAATAATACTTATGTTATATTATCATCAAAATATTAATTAGAACCTCCAATGGTTTAACAAGATCCTTTTCTCAAAATTCAAATCTAATCATTAATAAAATAAGTTTGAGGGAAAAAAGGAAGAAAGACTATGGTTGCTAAACTGAGCATGATCACAAGGGGAAGTCCAAACAAAGCGAACAACCTAAATAAGGTGAGAAAATGTTAAAGGCAACTCATTGTCATTTTTTATGTAGTGGCCTCTATTATGCTTGTGATTGTCCAAGGAAGGAGAAGTTGAATGCTTTGATAGCAAATGGGGAAGGTGAGAGTGACCATTAGGAAACTAGACTTAATCTCATTTGCTTGCTTAGTGTGCTAAGTATTAAAATGTGTCCTTTAAATGACTGATGTATATGATAATACAAGATAACAGGAAGGAATTCATAGTCATATAAGATATGGGTGCCATTTTTTCCTTTTTTGCGAAATGGATGATCTGTAAGTTAGGGCTAAAACTTAGAAGACCTTTACAAAGATGAAAACTCCTATAGCAAAAGCATAAGCAATGGTAGGAGCTATATGCAATATTTTATTGAGTGTTAGAATTTAGCTTAAAAAGTGTAATATGATGGTGATACCTCTTGAATTTTAATTTGATTCGGCATCGGAGTTTTTAAGGTAGTAAAAATGGTTTTGTATCCACATCTCAGAGGTATGATGCTTATAAATGAGCAAAATTCATGTTATATAAATTGTTGTAAATCCAGTGGAGGAGTAACGAATTAAAAATCAATAATGGATGCTTGTTTTGGCCATGAACATCATAAAAAGGGTTAAGAAACACATAAAAACTCATCTTACAGCCTTGTAGAAAATTCTCAAAGACCATGTGGTGAATGTTTTTCATGTTATTGCGAAGATATTAAGAGAATTCAAAGATGTGATGCTTAAAAAATTGCCAAGGGTTCTTCCCCCTTAATGAGAAATTGATGATAAGATAGAGCTAATGTTAGGTGTGATAAGTTAGTAGTCGGAGCATTGGGAATGTTATTCCAAAAGAAGTAAGACGGAGCATTGGGAATGTGTGTGGACTATCGAATCTTGAATAAAGCAACTATTAAGAATAAATTTCTTATTTATTTAGTTCAGGACTTGATGGATATATTATTAAAGGTTGTAGTATTCATAAATATTGATTTACAAAGTGAGTGCTAGCAAGTACATATTGCCGAAGGGGATAAGAAAAAGATGACTTATGTAACTCAATATATAGGTCATATGAATTTTTAGTCATACCATTCAGTTTAACAAATGCCCTACTACATTTTGCAACTAAATGAATAATGTATTATATGAATTTTTGGACAGCTTTATAATGATCTATTTGAATGATATCTTAATCTATAACACTAACTTGATAGAATATATGCAACAATTAAGGAAAGTGTTTAAGTTGTTATGACTGCAAAAACTTTTTATGAAGATGGAAAAGTGAATTTCCAAGCCGAAATCAAGTTTTTAGGATCGATTTTTACTAGGCCCTACTTAACGAGAAATCAAGTTTCAAAGACACTCGTTAGGTAGGGCCTAGTAAAAATGGATCATAAAAATCTTTAAAAAAACGATCCTAAAAAGGTACAAGCAATTGTTTATTGACAGGTCCTAAAGATGGTGTGAGAACTTCAAAGCTTTCTTAGCTTGACAGACTACTATGGCCGATTTATTGTCAGCTATTCAAAGAAACAAGTGCTTTTGACCGATTTATTAAAAAAAAAAAGTAAGAGTGATGCTAGCTAGAGGCATGCCAAGAAGTTTTGAGAAGTTAAAAGTTGTTATTTCAACCAAACTCGTATTAATGCTGCCCAATTAGATCTCTCTTTCGAGGTACACATAAAAGCTTTGGAAAAAGCTACTAATGGAGTCTTGGTGTTAATTCAACAATTTCAAATAGCGATACTGGACCCATAAGAAGAAGATGTTGGCAACGATGCATTGCCTTGATACTTAGTGAGTTTATTTATTGGAAACTAGGTTTGTTATTTATACAGATAATGTTACTAACATTTTTTTTAAGATTCAAAAGAAGGTATTTGTATGACAAGTCTAGCGATAGGAATTTATTGTTGCATATGACTTTGTGTGGGGGTATAAAATTAAGAAAGCAAAATAATGTGACAGATGCATTAAGTTGGATGAAAGTATTTGCAGCTCTATATGCTATCACTTCAGTAGAATTGGGCTTGCCAAAACAAATTAAAACAGCAGCTTCACTTGATAGCAACTATTGCCAAATTATGTAGTAAGTGAAGGATGACGTTGTTTGACCATGGACTATTAATGACAAAGGGCAGCTAATTATATATGTCAAGTTTCAATATGTTACAATGTTAGTGTCTTTATTTGCTTTCCTTTTGTGTGTTTTATTTATTTGTTTTTGAGGTTTGAAGCTTTATTTATTGGAA
>JAOQMM010000171.1:2335142-2347979 GCA_027563515.1 Erythroxylum platyclados | reverse complement strand
GTCTAGATTCCTCGTGGGAACGATCCTTACTTTCCACTACTACATTTAATTGTGTTGCAGGAAGTGAGTTTATTTTTTATGTTTGGGTGCAGGCGACAGCTCACATCATACAATAATAATTAATGAAAGAGACGTATAATTCATACTGGGGTAATCACCCCAAATTACAACAGATGTTCAGCTTGTAGGCATCATTTTCCTCTGATCTCGCTGGAGCCACATTTCAACAAATCCTACCTTTCCTCTTGGCTTCAAGACCTCTAGGCGGTAGAACTTGATGACTATAACATTACACGCCCATCCTTACACACACATCTACACAAAACCTAATCTTTTAAAAGTCTATGGATCTCATTATTCTTGTTCTTGGAAAATATTCTAAGTCAGAAGTGTATTTTCAACATGTTTGAATTCATTGACAGTCAATGATTTTAAATCAAAAGGAGTAATTTAAAAAAAATTGAAATTCAACTCTAAAATTTTTAAAATATTTAAAATAATTCTAATAGAAACACTCTAAAATGTTAAAATTCTCATAAAAGCTTTGTGGTTTAGGTTGTACTTTGTGCCCTCTTTTCAATTTAAGACATAAGTTTTAGGTCAAATTGCGAGTTAAGATCACTCGAGACCAAGAACTTGTCTAATGCATGTGAAAGACTGCATTCAGAAATCTTGAGGGTGGACCAACTCTAAGTGGTGACGTACTAGGACTGTTAACTTGATACAGGATGTATTGATGACTAATCAAATCTTCAAGAAGAATGTAGGGGAACATTTCTTTAATTAATGAATAGTGTAATGACAAACACACTGTAGTAGAAGTTTGTGAATGTCTGGAGACATCCATGAGGGCATCCGAAGTTGTCCTCTTGTTAATAAGTTTTGTGCTTGTGAATTGGCATAGATTTCTTTTCTCTTCTTGTCCTTTACTCCATCATTTCCCTTCCTCTAGGTAAAAGCAGAAACACAATTGTTGAAAAAATCGTTCACTGGTTTATTGTGTACCATGGAAACTAATTATGCTCTTGTCCACACTCATTTAAGCATTATGTTCTCTTCCTCCATGTTTTGCTACTTGTGGTCCTTGAGAATTTACTTGACAATGGTGAAATGGTATACGTGTCTGTCCTTTTCCCTTCTGCATTGTCACATCCAGATCTTACTAACCTTACTAATCGCTGAATTGTATTGCAGTAGTGCGTGGGACCCTAGGCAAAAATTTTAAAATATATTTGCATAAAATTAAAAGTTTATGAAGACTTGCTAATTACACACGTCCAAAGTTGTTGGGATTCTTTTTCCATTTTCCAAATATTTCTCTTTCGAATGAATATATTATTCCAAAAAGTTATAAAAAGCGAAAAAGAAAATCAGAAATGCCTACAATACTTCTATCGACTCCATTCGTAATCACACTTAGAGATAAGGCAATCTCCCATAATCAAATAAAGACAATAAAAGTATATTTATTTACGGTAGCCAAACATTTTTATTATATCTGATCTAGTTAGCTACTTCAAGAGAAACGTGGTTCAAACGTTCAACTTGTGGCCTCCATTCCACGCTTGTCTTCCCCTATATCAAGCCGATAAATGTCTGTTTTCTTCATCTACTAGCTCGTCGAAACCCTGCCGAGGTATAAACTTTGAAGGGAAAAGTCAATGATACAGGAAATAACATGGAGGAAGAGGTGGTGGAATTCTTCAAGGTATGGCTCATGGTAATTGCATCACTATCTTACTGCTCTGCCATTCGAAAAGTTGTACCAAAAGGTACCAAAAGATTGCTCTGTGTGCTACCGGTTGTGTGCCTTTTCCTTACCCTTCCTCTAAAATTCACTTGGGTTCATTTCTCAAGTACCACAGCTTTCTTCATTTCTTGGCTCGCAAACTTTAAGCTCTTGCTTTTTGCTTTCGGTAAAGGCCCCTTGTCTTCTGACCCATCACTCTCGCTTCCTCTTTTCGTCTCAGTCGCTTCCCTACCGATCAAGATCCAACAAACCCCACCACAAAACCACAACCCACCACATCAAATTGGAAAGAACAAAGAAACTCCGCATCAAAACTCGGTTCCTGAAAGAACCCAGAAATCTTTTGCGATAAATTACACAACAAAAGGTCTACTTCTAGGTTTACTGATACAAGTTTATAAGTACAATGCCTATGTCAACGCGCAAGTCCTCATGCTCGTGCAATATTGTCTTGTGTACTTCTACCTAGAACTACTCCTAGCATTGGTTGCAAAACTGACTCGAATGATATTCGGGCTGGAGCTAGAGCCACAGTTCAACGAACCCTATCTCTCAAGCTCGCTCCAAGACTTCTGGGGTCGGAGATGGAACCTCATGGTCACCAATATCCTACGTCCAACAGTGTATGAACCAGTTCGCAACGCGTGTACCCCTCTCATTGGTCGCAGATGTTCTCAACTCTCCGCGATGTTCGCAACCTTTGTCGTTTCGGGTATCATGCACGAGCTCATCTTCTTCTACTTGGGACGCCGGAAGCCTACTTGGGAAATCACCTGCTTCTTTTTACTCCATGGACTTTGCCTTGTGGCCGAGGTCGCCGTCAAAAAGGTGATCTCCGAGAAGTGGGGTTGCCGCGCCTGATATCGATGCCGTTATCGGTGGGGTTCGTCTTGGTTACAGGTTCACGGCTCTTTTTCCCGCCCCTGCTTCGTTGCGACGTTTTCGACCGGGCGCTTAAGGAGTACGCTCTGTTAGGCGCGCTGGTCAAGGAAGCAAGGTTTCAACATATCTAGTGGCGGATAAGAAAGTCCATCGCAACGTACGGTTCTGATTTGCTGATTACAAGTTGCGAAGAATATTATGTTCAATGTCAGCAAATATATTCAAATTGAAAAAGTTTTAAATAATTATCTCTTTTTATTTTTACAAGATCCAACTAGAGCGAAAAAAACAATATTTTAAAAATCAAATTAGAAGAGATTTAAGATTTAAAACGTTCAATTGTATCATATTGTCATAAAATCGGTTGTTTTTATTTGTTGAAAAATTTAAATTTTAATTAAAAAATATTAAATACAAATTAATTGATTTATTTTAATTTATAAAAACTTATTAGTTAATAAAAATTGACCGATTAATTAATAAATTAATCAGTTTTTAACAATAAGAGTTATTAAAGTAAATTGAACAAAAAAGTTGAAACCGAATCAAAAAAATTAAACAACTCAAAACTTTTATAATTTGAACTAATCGAATTTTTTAATCATTAAAAAAAAAAGACAGGACTCTTATAGAAAACACGATCTAAAATTGTGGAGTAGATTATCTTAACAATATTATATTATTTGATATAAAAAGTTACATTTTGTCACGAGAATTATTTTTTTGGGTTAAAGAAATAATGGTAAAATGTATTTGTGAGAATATTCTTTACCATAATTTTAGTTATACCTAACAAGTTTACTTTATACTTAGAGACCTTGTGTTTTAGCCTTTCATTTGTTCACTGTACTTAGTTAATGGGATGACACATGTATTGATTGTCAAATGGGGGGCAATTGACACTCTGAGCCGAGGGCAGACATGATGAGACGTGAATAGAAAATATTGAGTATTTGAAAATGAAAGTGATAAGAAAGTTAGAATATAATGTCTTGTATAGAAAACTAAGATTCTAAAAAAAAAAAAAAATCATCATATCGTGTAAATAAATATCTCGCTTATTTTTAATATGTCAATACCACAAATGTGTACTAGAATACAATCATAACATATAAAGAATGTCATTTTAAAATCTTAAACTTTCGCCAATTTTTTAATTATAACTCAAACTTTAAAAAGTAATAATAAAATGTCCAAATTTTCAAATTTTTTTCAATTCTATCCTGATTTTAGTACTTTCGTTAACTTTGCTGACGTAACTTGTCACATGTCCGGAAACTTTAACTATTAATATATGTCAGCTAAAATTAATACAACAAATAAAGATTAATAAAACAATTTCGTTTAATCACAAAATTAAAATGACGTTGTTGTTTAAAAATGACCTAAATCATATTACAAACCCCCGACGACCTTACGCTTTGATTTCAGTTTTTCTCTTCGTTTTCAATTTGTTCTCTTGATACCCTCATTCTTTGATTTTTAGATTATACAGTCCCGGCACCCTCACACTAAGGACATCAGGAAAATGAACTAAAAACGAAGAGCTTATTGGTACAGTACATTGTAATGTGAGAGTAGTTTGGGACATTAGAAGAACAAATAGAAAACAAAGAACTTAGGTATTGGGAGAACAACAGATAACGTCGGACTAGAATTGAAAAAAATTGAAAATTTGAGCATTTTATTGTCACTTTTTGAAAATTGGGCAACAATTGGAAAAAAAAATGAAAGTTTTGACATTTTATTGCTATTTTTTAAAGTTTGGACTATAATTGAAAAATTGACAAAAGTTTAGATTTTTTTTTGTAATTAACCCTAAGAAAAAATCATCATACTATATAAATCACTGTAACTTTAATATATCAATACTATAATTTAGTACAAAGAACATTACCAATATATATATATAAAAGGCCATACTGTCATATAAACTATACTGACTTTATATAAACAAATCCCATTTTCATATATTAATTACTTTCATACAAAAAATAACATCACTTCATATAACAAATAACAACACACTATAATTAAAATAAAATTTTAATAACATTAAAACATAGCTTTTTTTTAGTTCACACAAATGTTTTTCATATGATCCTAATTAGCTTAACTCCTATATGTTAGTTGTAATTGTCTTATATCATATATTTCTAGGAATTAAATATTTCCTATCCATTTTTCAATTGTGCAAAAATATCAATTTTTAAGTGGTTGCCAAACATAGTTAATTTCTTATTAATTTGGTGATCTCCATGAATTTTATAAATTTTACGTAGTAGGAATTGGTTCACTACAACCAAGTTGACCATTGTCTATGTTTTATTTGGAGACGATTTAAGTGATATATTTGAATGATATTAAAATTGCAAAAAATTAAATTAGATAAAGAATTATAAAATTCATAAATTTGATAATTCATAAACATTATAGTATTCTATAAATATTAATTATTCTAAAATAAATATTAAATGAAAATTATAAATTAAACTAATTGTAAGTTATTTATAAATATTAGATCATATTGGACTTTTTAAAAAGTTTTTATAGCTTAACTCAAACTTGGTCCATACACTAATTCTTATGACTTAATTTCTTTAATTTTCATGTTTAACTTATAAAACTAAATAGATTGGGTCAATTTATGTAAGTCTAAATTAAAATTAATAAAGCCTTTTGATGTAACGAGAGGAAGTATCTTATTATTGTTGTGTTATTTAACCATGTGCCTTTAACGAAACAAGCAAATAAATTATACATAGGACGAATTAATGACGGAATGAGGCATTCTTCAAAAGTGATCCATCCATTAAATTAGTGGATGCCTTGTTCTTTTGATGCCTCTCACGTAATCTTCAAAGGGCTTGAGAGAGACCTAAGCCCATATGAGACACTCTTTGTATACCTCTCCGTACGTAGTTAAAAAGTTTCTAAATCAAAATACAGTAATCTAAAATTTACATAATTTAAGAAATTAACAATAGAAAAAACAAGAGAGGGTAATGATGGTTTTGAAACCATACTAATGCAATTCAGTGTCATAGTTGTCTATATATTTGTTTATGATTCATTTATATGTTTAATATTAAGTTTGTTTAAATTGAAAGTATTATATTTATATATTCAATTTTTATTTATAATTGAATTGAATTTATTAAACTTGAATTTATTTCAGGGTTGAAATAAAATTCTAAATTTATTTATAATAGACGAATATATTTTAATTTATATTCGTAAAGATCAAATAAATTTATGTAGAATATAAATATTTATTTTTAATTGCAATATTTAAGTTATTAGGAGTAAAATTGTATTATAATAAAAACCGGCCAATGCAAAAAACTGAGTAGGCTGCATTTCACTTAAACATTTACACGTATAGGATCTAAAATATAAGCTAATGAAAATATGCATAATAAAAAAAATCTATATAAACGTTAAAAGTGTAAATTATGACCATTTAAGTTAGCATCAATGTTTTCAAAATCGGACCAAAATTTAAACGAATAAAACAAGAGGTTTAAGATTTAAAAGGTTTAACCTGTATTATACCGTCATAAAATCGGTTAGAAATTGAATAAAATTAAAAATTTTGAAAAATGATTGAAGAAAGTTATCCTTATATATCAAAAATTTTAATTTTAATTGAAAAAGAAAATTATTAAACGAAAATTAATCAGTTTATTTTAATTTTAAAAAATTAATTAGTTTTAAAATTGACTGATTAATTTTTAATAATAAAGATTATTAAACTAAATTAAATAAAAAAATTAAAAATTAAATTAAAATTAGTCAATTCAAAATTTTTATTATTAATGCAACGATTCAATTTTTAAAATATTAGTTGGTATTAAAATTAAAATATAATACCACCGTGCTAAGGAAAATTGATTTTTGTGGCCATTAAATGCATTGAAAAAGCCAAAGCATTAGCAACGATAAATAAGAGCCACATGTTATAGATTCTGACATTAGTTACTGAAATAATGAATTTAGATGTAGAGGATTCAGAAACGTCCCAACAGTACTGTCAATTTCTTATTTAATACTCATATGTACATGTCATAACGCATATAGACTATGCTATTACAAAATCATATAGTAATTAGCTCATAACTTAGTCTAGATATTGCGAAAGATTAAAAAAAGAAAGAAAAAATATAAAAAATAAATTGAGCATGCATAAAAGGGATTAAGAAAAAGACATTTTCTTTATTTTCTATTTCACCCTGCTCAAATTCTGATTTGATATAGGTTTGTATATTCAGTCTGTGTAACGAGTTCCAAAGAAGTAGTTAGGATAAATCCAAACGAGAGGACCCATATTTATGTTTGCGCCAACCTCAGGTTTCAGGCCTGTACCCATAAACTTTGTCCTTGGCTTTTGTGGGAAGGATTTTCCATCTTCACACTAGTTAAATCCCGCACTAATGCAAGGTTTGGAGAGATTTAATAATACACAGTCTTACTTTTACAGAGTAGAGAGATTATTTTCAATAGATTCATATACAAATATGACATGAAGTGTTTTAAAAAAATAAAATAGCTCAAAAAAAGATAAATAATAAATAATAAAAAATACTTCAAGAAAATGTTCACATGAAGCTAATGAGAAGTAGAATCTTGTTACAATACAAGTCCAAACAACCAGCTAAATATCACTGGAAGTCTTCCTAATCTTACAGAATTAGGTAATTTACTATGATTACTTTATGAACTTAAAACAACAGATAAATACAACAGTTTACATGAAATGCAGAGAGTGATTTCTAAGATTATTGCTTATATGCTTACTACTGATTATGACCTAAGCCCTTTGTCCAGCAAGTTGCAATCATTTTGTCCACTTCTCAAAATAGGCAACACAAGCAACCGGTAAAATGTGGCCAGAACAAACCCTAGAGTCAGTAACCTTGAAATTGCCGAGTGAACCGGTGACCAGCCCCTAGCTCGGGCCAAGTACTTGAAAATGGATTCTAAGACCATGCACAATCCATGTAATACGAAGAACCAGGTCATCTCCCAACTAGGTTTCAGCCCACAGGTTATGTAATAGAACATAAGCTCATGCATGATACCTGAGACTACAAGTGTGGTGATCAAAGCCAGCACCTTCGCCGGACCAACTCCAACGATACCCATCAGAGCATTTTTGGTCGGATCATGTATGGTGTGCCTCAATATGCTTGAAGACAACCGATTCCATCTTCTTCCCCAGAAGTCATGTAAAGAAGTCGCTAGATAAGGGTGGTTGAATAGTGGCACAAGTTCGTAGCGTGACACAACTCGAACCAAACCAGGGCCACACGTCCACAGGCTGTAGAATCCTAAGATCATTATGGATAGATCTAAAAAGGGTTGATGTTGATACAAGTCCCCGTAAATGCAAGAATAGGCTAATATTGGTAGAAGAAATCCCAGTTTTGGGGCTAGAAAAGGATCCAAATGTTGTTTGGTTCCTTTGAGCTTGATGGGAAAAGTGGAGACCAGCACAAAATCGAAGTAGTTTTTGCAAGCAAAAACAGGACCTTTTTTGAAACAAAAGAGGAGAAGCTTGAAAGAAGTAATCCAAGTGATGAAGAAGGATACAAGTCCTCTGAGAAAGCTAGAAGAGAAATACCATGGGAGGATAGTGAAAATGTAAAACACGGGTACGAGAGATATAACTCTCAATATAGGTTTCGTTATATGTGTGATGAGGATATGTGAATAGGCTAAAGAAGCCAGAAGTAGAGCTAATGGATTATTGATTGAACTCAGTAAGGTTTCTTCCTTCATTTTCACTTCTTCTTCTTCTTCTCTTGTTTGTAGATGCCATATATATTATTTCCAGTTTCACACTGATTCCAAAGCGAATGCATAGTATTTTGGAACAAGTACTATAGGGAGCATGAAAGACCCTAACTAATTAAGTTTTGCGGTACAGATATTTAATTAACAGTTGAAACGGGTAGGCTCTTAAAAGAGGGGTGTTTCCTTTGATTCGTGGAACAACAACAACAATAACACCCCCAACACTGCATATAATCTTGTGTTCTAGATTTTTCTTAAATGTGTAGACCAAATATTCTGATATAGGATTAACGTAAAGTATCTTAAAGACAAGATCTTCCCCAACACTACTACCCAATACTAAATAAAATAAGAAATCAATATAAGAGATTATATAATTCAATCCTTTATAAGAAATATAAATGATTATATATTTTCCATTTAAATTTATTGATTACATAATATACAATAATGCCCTTTTTATACAAAAGAATTGTTACAAATGTGTTAGGTATATTATTTAATTTTCAGGATTTGTTATTGGGGTGGCGTTCCATTAGATTATAACTAACGTTAAGAAAGTATGCATCTAATTAGGTTAATTAACTTTCACCTATTAAACAGAATTCCATTAAATTATGCTTCAACTGTCCACATGACAACTATGACATATGTTGGAGCACTACATGGCCGTCACGTCAATTCTTTTAGATCAACCATGACATGTGTAGGAGCACCAGACGCCCATGACATTGCTTCCTTAGATCTCGACAAAGGAAAATCATAGGTAAATTGAAGAGAGTTGGATATAATCATTATAATTATGATGATTAGTTAAGAGAAAGAAATGATTACTATTATTATTTATAGTAATTGGTTTGTTAAAAATATTGAGAAATAAAAATATTTTAATTAATTCTATTTAATTAAAATATTTAAAAAATAATGTGTGTGACACTTGGGAATCAAAACCATTCCTCCCACACATAAGAGGTATGGACTATTACCCCATACTAGGGTATGAAAAAACTATTCAATCAATCATAATAAATAACCAACCATTACCTTATATTCCTTTTCCATTGATTTATTTCCATACCCCTTAACCAAGCACTCCCTGAATCTTTAAGAAATTTTCATGAAAATTAAATAAATACTTAATATTTCACAGTTTATAAATTAATTCTTAATTGACTTCTATTTATAAAATATTTTTATTTGTATGAAATTTAATAATAAAATATTTAAATTTTTTAGTATAAAAATATTTTTATCTTTATTTTTTAACTTTAAGATTCAATTTATATCTATATAATTTTGGAAATATTTTTTAACTTTTATAATATTTTAAAGATGAACTTGCATCTTCAAAACAAAAATTGTGTTTCATGGATTACTTTACTACATTATTACTCGGAGAAAACAATAACAACAACAATACTCAGTAGAAATTCCGCTAAGATGCGAGATTTAGGGAGGTTTAGTAGTACACAGCCTTATTCCTAACTCCAGTATTACTTGGAAAAAAAATGTGTGTAAATATTAGTATTAAATTTTTTTCTTTTATTTTCCTTAAATAAAATTTTTATATCAATAACAATTTATTAGTTCCATGCACCATACCATATCATTATTATAACGTGGATGAATTATTCCATCCGATAATTACTTATCAAAGCACAGGGACTTGAATCGATTGACATTTCTCCCTCAATCTCGATTTGAACTTTTAATAGATTGTTTATGAGCATAAATGAACAAGATTTTGTTATATTTAACTTTGATTCATTTATTAATTAATTTACCATGGTATTATTAGTACTGTACTTAGCAGAGTGGAGGCCTCAATTATTTGGGTGACATATAAAAACTTATCACCGATCAATATTAAAGGCTATAGGCATGGGATACCATATTTCCATCCAATTTGAAGTTTGTTCCTACTTTAAATGTCCTTTACTAACATAATACTAATATATATATATCTATACGTGGTGTTAGAAGTGTGTAAAAACGGCTTTCAATTAACTTACGAACAAATTTCTCTTTAATTTGATTTATTATTAAATAAATGTATATTATTTAATATTAATTATTAATAATAATTATAGACAATTTAATTTAATTTAAAATATCTTCAAATATATAAATTTCAAATAATTTTTTTGAAAATTAAAGAATAATTCATTTCATAGCCATGAAAGGAATCAATAAGTTACATTACAAAGTAGTCAGGCAATATATTTACAAAAGTCAACTAAAGTAGGAACATACAAAATAATCTGGTTAGCCTGTAAATATTAAGGAGTTTATAGATTCTTTAATTTCAAGTAAAATTTTCTTTTATTAACAAATGAATACTAATTTATAAATAAAATTATAACGATTAAATTTTTTATTTTAATACAATATAATAATTTTTACTTAATAATTTATCAATAAATATTATATAAGAGACTAAATAAATTTATTTAATTATTATATTTCTTTAAATTTTATATAATATATAATTACTATCATTAATAAAAGTATTAATTACATTAACATTAACAACCAAATATATTTTTTTATTTTAAAACTAAAAAATAAAATTAAAAATTAAAAATTAAAAATCATAAACAAATATAAAACCAAAAGAGACATAATTAAATATACCTTTTATTGATTGAAACCAAGATGTGAATTGAGTGACCTACTGTGTACTGGCAGTCACATTTACATACTTTCGTCTTCTCCGCTTAGGCCGTTGAATTTTGTTTAGATCTACTTGCGTTTATCTTTAGGAGTGAGGTAGTGAGGGAGTAATTTATCAGTTTCAGTTTCAGACCTTACGGCTTTAATACAGACCTAGAGCAGACGATAAGGCTCGGAGTATGTGCCTCTTTTAATGTATGCAAATATGGTTATCAATACGACTTAATGTGAAGGAAGTTATTCCCAGCAAATTGAGCCATCTTCATCTTTTATAAATATTTGATGTTTGATATTTATTGGTGAATTTATGATATATTATATTTGTATATGCATGCATAAAAATGTTCTTATAAAACATGCTTCTATTCTTATTTGGAAGTATAGTAAGTTTTCTTATTCTATTAGGATTAAGTTTCTATATATACCAAACACACTTAGCTATTCAATAAAAGCAAGTATGAATTTCCTTTATAAACTTTTAATATAATTTTCAACTAGAAAGTTTGATTATTTCTTTTAAGGCTAAAGGTATTATTTGTATCTCTAATTTTTAAAAATGAAAATGGTTTAAGTAAATTCATATTGTTATCTCTAATGCCACGTTATACTTTAATATTATTAAAGTAGTATTTATTGCATCCTGAATAGAGACAAAAGTGGTAACAAAGATGATGGTTATTTAGCCCTTTTGTGAAATGTTAATATAAAATTATATTTTTAACTAATATTTAAATAAATCATTTTTAATATTACATCAACAAATCATTTTTAAGATTACTTCAATATTTGGTTAGTCTATATTGCCTAGTTATAACATCACATAAGTTAAAATTTAATGACCCATATACTAGTAACTATTAAAAACTTGATTACTTTTTAAAGATTTAGAGTGCTATCATAACTAGTTTGAAAAATGTAACTGGGGGTAATTTGTACCTTTTGCCTTCTTTTAAATGATTCTTAAACTCTTAAAGAGGGACTTAACTATCCATTCATTAATTTCTTTCCTAAAATGTCAAAAGTTCCAAACTGAGGTTTTAGTCGCCTTAATATGATATTTCAATGGCTTGCACTAAAATTTTAAGAACCTATTAAGACTTAGGACTCAACTTTTAAACTGAACCTAAATACCAATTAATATAACCATTAAATATAGCATTTCACTCTCAGAGGACATTTACCTGACATTCTGATAAACATCCGAGTAAATACCTTATAAGGGTGGCATGCTAGAGCAAATACAGTAGGCATCATGCGATATAACCAAATGAGGCATAAACATCAAACTCATATTTCCTTAAAACAAAATGTCATTTATATATAAAGGTGTGTCATTTATACAAGGTGATGTACAAAAGTAGTGGACCAAATAAAATAAGCTATCTAGACTTTCTAGGACGTCAACTGACCAACCTCTGATCCATAGTAACTCGGTAAACTCCAGTACGCAGCTCTCTCTACACCGTATCTCTCTAGGAGTCGAGTTCCCTCAGACCTGAAAGGTGAGTGGGATGAGTTTTTTTGGGAAAAACTCAGTGAGTGACCATCATCGATGTGCTCACTCTATTAACACATAGACATTTAGCCTAAAAATCACAAAATCATCAAAAACATGATCATTGCAACAATGGATGAGAGAATGATACAATGACAACTACATATGCAATTCGAGTTTCTTTTTATTTTTGTGTTGTGACTTTGTGCCATTTTTACTGTCCCATATCAATTGCTGATAC
>JAOQMM010000171.1:2303774-2317202 GCA_027563515.1 Erythroxylum platyclados | reverse complement strand
GATGATGATGAAACTGTTGGTAATGATCCTGAAGAGCGGGAAGATTTGGCTCCTGAGGTTCCAGCTCCCCCAGAAATCAAGCAGGTCTGCATTTCTTGCTTTATGTATTCTGTCTCTTTTTGTTTTCCTTGTTCCTAAAAGGTTCACACTATTATAGCAATTTCTCCTTCCTATTTTGTTAGCATAATTAATGTAAGACAGCTGGGGATGAGAAAAATAAGGAAGAGAATGGGAGAGAAGTAAATGCAAAATAAGAGGTTGAAGAGGGATGAAAGAAAAGGGAAGATCAGGGAGAGGGACATCTGTGAGAGGAAGAGTGAGAGAGTGTAGGCTTCTCTTTTGATCAAGCAATAGTGGCTAGGTATTTCTTAATGCCAGCAGAAACCCATTTGTAAGAGTTTAACATGACAAACTAATATAAAGATATAAGTGCCAATAATGCTTTATGTAATTTAACAACCAAATTAGCATAGATCCCAAACTATGTGAAAGGGGTTTATAGTTTCTAAATCTATGCATGAGATAAGTGTGCCTAAACCTTCCCCTAAAAGATCACTTGTAACTTCACTGTAGTAGTACCATGTTTTTGCTTCCTTTCCTACATTAATATCTTTCAGATTTTTTTTAAAACCTAGTTTTTAGAACCACCAGAAATTGAACATTTAATCTAATGCTTTAAAAACTGGACCAAAAGTTAAACCGGTAAGACAAGAGGTTTGAGGTTTAAAATGTTCAACTAGTATTAGACCGTTATAAAACCGATTAAAGATTGAATAAAATTAAAGAATTTGAAATATAATTGAAAGAGATTGTCCTTATTTATTGAAGAATTTAAAGTTTTGTTGAAAAAAGAGATTGTTAAATAAAATTAATTGATTTATTTTAGTTTGTAAGAACTTATTAATTAAAAAAATTAACCATTAATTAATAAATTGATCAGTTTTTAACAATAAGAATTTTTATAGTAAATCGAACAAAAAAGTTAAAAACCAAATTGAAAAGTTGAACAGTTCAAAGTTTTTACGGTTAAACCGATCAAATTGGTCAAATCGGTTAGAATTTTATAATCATTGACTTAATCCAATATCCAGTTAGTATTGGTCCTTAAGCCTGTATTGATCCTTAGTATTGGTCCTCAGCCTATCTAACATATTATTGACCATAACTTTACCTATTCTACATCATTTTGGTAAAAGAACTTAATGATTACATGTGGCAGGAGGCCTTTTAGAGGATTATTCAAATAAAAAGGAAACCAGTTTAATCTTGCTAATTCTTGATAAGCTCGACATCATTGAGGGTCATAGTAATCAGCTTCTAGGAAAGCATGTGTGGGATTTGGTAAACAGAGCTGATACATGTGATTTAAGAGGAGATATTCCTAAGAAGGTATGCTACATGATGAAGTTTCTATCTTGTTGAACTAGTGGGCCCTCAACAAGTCTTAAACTGAACTGCTGTAAAGGAGAATCATTAGCCTAGAAGATATCCTAGATCAACTTTGGTAAGGATCAAATGTGTGTGATGGAGTATGCGGAAAGTTTTGGAAACCTTTCCATTCACAGTGTAAGGGATTTGAGACATGGGAAATTATTCTCATTGTAAAAATGGCTTAAGAGAAAGCACTTATAATGCCAAGGATTATCAGCTTTTAAGATGCTTGTCACTTTAAGTTTAAAAGTTCAAAAATAATGGCGGAGACATGAAACTGAATGTCAATGTAGAGAATTTAATGCAAAGGGAACTGCTAATGCTCACAAAGCTAAATAAAAAAGAAACTACTAATACTCATAAATCTAACAACCCAATAACTGCTAACCTTGATACAATTATATATAATCTGCAAAATAAAGGAGGCAACAATGAGAATAAGTTTATAGATGCAAGTGTAGAGGGATATTATGCTTACTGATATTAATTTTCTTCTTTGTTTCTTTTCATTGAATTGCGAATAAGTTGATGCCGGGTATCTTACTCCTGGTCAGCATGAGTAGGGACTATACCCTCGCAACAACGATACTATTAAGGGCAGTTTTAGATTGATGGTTATCTCAGGATTTGAGGAGAGTTGGCTGAAGGTAGTGAGTTGTTTATGGGAGAGATAAAATGGGGAAATTTTCTCACTAGAAATGTGAAATTGTCTATTTAAACAATTTTCAATATCACTCATGCCCTCTAGTGTAAACAATTAAGGCAATCTAATTGTTTGGATTTTGATGAAGAGATAAACTCTGCTGTTCATAGGCTTCTGAGCAGGATTTTTGTATTAGCCTAGTAGATTTCGAAGTTGTTACCACTTCAACTTTCACAATGCCTTATTTGTATAATGATTGGAAATCTTAATATCTTCATTGGAAATCTTAATATCTTGTAGGATGAAGATGATGAGGATGAAGAAAATGAGGAAGGAGGACTCAGCAAATCTGGGAAGGAGTTAAAAAAGCTACTGGGCAGAGCTGTTGGGCTGAATGATTCAGATGCAGAAGATGAAGATGATGACGAGGATGATGTAAGTGTTTTCTGATAGCTAATTGTAAGTGTTGTAAGTGTTGACGGCTTACAATGTTCTCTGATTGGTGGATCTTGATTATCTACTATAATGGTATTATAGTTCCTTTTCTACTTTATATGGCCTTCCTTTGATGCATGATAATTTTCTTACAAGTTTTGAGAAGTTTAGGCCTCTTATTTAATGCTTCACGAGGCAATTCCTTCAAAATTTATTGAGATGCTATAAGCCACTTCTTTAACACCTGAATTATTTGATGTTTTGTATAGCCTGCTGTGCATTCATCTATATTTCTGCATTTATCTGCTTTGATTGATGAATTACTTGTTTGGGCTTGTCCAGATAGAAGATGAAACGAATTTATCCCCTGTACTTACTCCTAAGCAGAAGGATGCACCTAAGGAGGAACCTGTGGACAGTAGTCCATCAAAACCCACAGCAGGTTCCGCTAAGAGCCCCCCATCAATTTCCAAGTCTGCAAAGGGAAAAAGGAAATCAAATGGTGATGATTCAAAGGCAGCTAGTGGTGTTACACCAAAGAAAGTGAAGACAGAAAATGTATCTCTTACTCTTCTTTTTGGATTATAACTAACATGTGGGACATTTAATCTCCAGAACTCTGTGGATTGACTTTGCATGGTATCAGGAATCAAAACCTGCAGTTAAAGAAGAAAGTACGCCTGCAACTAAAACTGGTGCCACTCCTAAAGGAACCCCAGTATCATCGAAAACAGGGTCAACATCATCTACTGCACCAGTTACTGAAGAAGAGATCAGGGCTGTTCTGTTGCAAAACGGGCCGGTGACTACACAAGACCTTGTTGCTAGGTTCAAATCCAGGTTAAGGAGTTCTGAGGTATGGCTTTTCTTGTTTAAAATATTTGTCCCCGCCTACACTATACGTTGAATCAAGTGTGACTGTTTAAAATTTATCCATTGAGGTTTCCATTCTGATGATTGATGATTGCTTTAGTTCTTCCCATATTCAGAAAAATAATTGATTACAAAGAAAGATTATGGACTATAAGTTTCTTGAGAGCTAGAGGCATGAATGCATCTTATGTTAAATGAGAGTTACGCTTCATTTCTGTGTAGCCTCGCCTGAAAAAGCACTGTTTCATGAAACCTCTCTCTTTCTGTCTGTTGAGAAGTGAATTGCTCATTGTTCCAGGACAAGAAGGCTTTTGCTGATATTCTGAGGAGGATTTCCAAGATTCAAAAGACCAGTGGGTCCAGTTATGTTGTATTGAGAGACAAATGATAGCTTGCCCGACACTTCTACTCAGACAAGCTTTAATCAGTTCCACAATGGTGTAAATATATATTTTAAGAGTGAATATTGGTCCACTCTGAACTTGTTCAAGTGCTTCACCAAAGAAGTGGAAGTGCTGAGTGAGTTTTGAAGACAAAATTCTTACCAAGAATTGTTTTTAATAAAGATCTGCGTAAACTGTTAAGTCACAAA
Organism: Erythroxylum platyclados; assembly: GCA_027563515.1. Taxonomy (NCBI): domain Eukaryota; kingdom Viridiplantae; phylum Streptophyta; class Magnoliopsida; order Malpighiales; family Erythroxylaceae; genus Erythroxylum; species Erythroxylum platyclados. The sequence continues at coordinate 2,313,228 of JAOQMM010000171.1, read as the reverse complement.
TCCTGGTAACTAACTGTTGTGTTTTATTTACGCTCACACTATCTGTAGAAACAAAACACACAACTCAACATTGGATCTGTAAGAAGACTAATATGACCCTTCCAGACTAATGAGGCAAATGATAGGATCCTAGTCACTAGTAATAGATTAAGGAATCTCATATACGTTAAAAACATTAGTTAACTAAGCATTAGCAATACTCTTTATTGTATAGGGGAGGCTTAAGGGTCAGAAAATATGCATACTTGCTAAGTTAATCGATGACGCCATTATTACAAACAAGTGATCCCATCGATGATACCATTATTACAAAGAAGTGATTAGATAGAGACAAACTTTTTATAAAATCTACGTTAGTGTCGGCCAAACATGGAAAAGGGTCGGAATGGACTTGCTTGGAATCTAGTTCCATATTTGTTCTGTTGGCAATTATGAAAGGAGGTTGGTTGGCGGTTGGTGTTCCTCTCCTTCCATCTTTGCATCTTCCTTCTACATCGTTTGTTCCCTAATTTGTGAGTTTAGCATGTATAAGATGACTGTTTGTTTGAAGATGAAGATATGGACCAAGAATGAATCTTCTCATCTTTGAAGCTTTAGTGGGCAGAAGCGAGATCTCTTTGCCTCTTTTGCTTTGTCTCTGCATTGGCTTAGTTATTTTCTTGTCACAACGATGCCGTTCCTCATGGCCTTTTTAATTTTAATTATTGCCTGTCTTTTGTCTTAGCTTGTGCCGCCTGTGACCTTGGTTTTAAGTGACTTTAAAGAGGGCTGATCCCTCTTATTGCTGTCCTTCACTTTCTTATTCTATTAATGAAATTTTTTAATTTTTCAAAAAAAATTATGACATTGCCTAATGCAATTCCTCGTAAATCTTTTCAGTGAAAAACAGGTGTAGGAGATTTATTTGAATGTTCATCTAATAATTCTTCAATCACTAGGATGAAAATATTATCATTAATGACATTCTTATTCAACTATCCATAATTAATACATTATTGCTAATAACCAATATTTTAAAAATCAGACTAGAAGTTAAACTTATAAACAAGAGACTTAAGGTTTAAAGGGTATTAAACCGTCATCAAATCGGTTAAAAGATTATCCTTATTTATAGAAAAATTTAAAGTTTAAATGAAAATTAATTGGTTTATTTTACTTTATAAAAACTGATTAGTTTATGAAAACTAATTGACTAATTAATAAACTGATTGACTTTTAATAACAAAGATTATTAAATTAAATCAAATTGAAAAATTAAAAATTGAACTGAAGAGTTGGTCAATTCTTCAATTATTAAAACATTGCTAATAACTATCCTTTTTGACTGATGTAAGTGGTGATGAAAAATGGCTAGTACTTTGCCGAATTATCCCTTGTTTCAAGAGATTTTGAATCAAATCTTTAATTCTATCCTTTTTTCAAATTATCATATCTATAAGACCACACATTAACTGAATTAACCCTCTTTTTCAATTGAATTTTATAGTTCTGAGATATGTGAAGTGGCAATCCCTTATGTTTTGGAAAGATAGTTACATACTCAGCCAACAAATATTCCAACTCCAATTGTTCTTGCTTCTTCAAGTTAGTGTCATCAATATACAGCTTACAGAATTATTGTTCTGGTGAAGATTGAAGTCCCAACACACACAATTGGCTAATTACTTTGAAGTTTTGCTAGTAACTTTTTGAATTTCTTGGTATTAACCAACTTTGGATAACTGGTAAATCCCTTTTGGAAGTACCTACTTCCCTTCTCAGTTTAACATGGTTTATTTATCAAAGTTACAAGAACTTCATCGAGAATGGATGGCCTTTGGACTCCTAATATGATGTCACAACCTCCCATATTAGTGCTAAGGCATTGGCAACAAACTGGACGCCTTGTAATTACTATTATAATCTTTCACATATTTACACACAAATCAGATGAAACAATTAAGGCATAATGCATCAGTTGAAACATAAATAATCGAAGAAGCTACTAGAAGTCTCCTCTCTGATTTCCTCTTCTCTCAATCTCTAGATGAGAAATTCCGGTTCAGACTCTAGGTTTGTGTTGGTTCTTGAAAGCGATCTTATGAGACTTTCCCACACCATTTCGTTGATTGCAATTCTCAATAGTTGCTAGGTGGCTTCGCATGCAAACCTAGTGTCCTTCATCTCTGCTTTGTCTGTCTCCTATAGGTAAGCCCTCCGTATTCTGCTTTCCATTTCTCTATGTGCTGTTTATAGTGAAGTTCTCCTTTCTGCATGATATTAGCATACATTAGCTATATTCTCCATAATCTAGCTAAGTGAGGTGAGCATTCCTCGATGGAATTCGAGGAGACAATTTGCTCTATGATTTTAGTGTAAACACAATCAAGAACTTGTTGCTGACTTCGGCTTATATTCTGGAACCTTATTATGAGGTTTCTTTCAATCCATATTTCCTTTATGCAACTCGCAAAGGAAATAAGACAAATGGATTGTATTAGTATGTGAAATAGACTTTACTCTGATGAACCATTGCATAATCTCTGTATATTGATGAGTGTTTAAATTTCAAAGGCATTTCAGTCTGATCCAATACCAAATGTCCTTAGAGAAAAGACACTCAAAGAAAAAATAGTCTTTGTTTTCCCTTCCAAAACTACACAGGACACAATCCTCATTAGGATTTAGGAAGGGAAGCCTATCCACTGTACTTAGCTTGTTTAGGGTTGTTAGCCATAAAATCAATGAAGAGTTAGGCAGTAGCTCTTTATGCCAAACTATTCCATGCTAGTCTACTTTGTCATTTCTTTAATTAGCCACTCTCTACAGCTTTTAGTACTTAATAGTTCCTGTAGATGGTTTCTCCAAATATATCTATCAGGGGACATCAAATTAGGATGATAGTCAGGTTTTAGGAATTGAACTTTCCTTGGGAATTCCATCCACTGCCCTTCCCTTATAAAGGATTTAACCTTGGCATTTGAAGGGAGTTGGCTCAAGAGTTGAGCGGCTATCCGATTATAGGGTCACTTCTTGTTCAGTTGTCATACAAAAAATTAGCCTTTACTCCATTCCCAACTTGACAAGAAATTTTAGGTTTCAAAACTTCCTTTAACCTCAACAGTTGTGTTAGAAATCAATAATGGGAAGTCTTGGGGGTTAACAATCCATATGTTCTTCCCTTTTAGGACAGAACTATGAAGCCATTTGACTTGTAGAGTTTTCTTACCCTGCATAATGGAACTTCTTTATCAAGAGAGCTTTATTAGAGGATTTTATAGGAATAACTCCTAGACCTCCCTTCACCTTAGGTATGCAAAAATCCGACCACTTTACTTTGGCATGTCCCCTGTTAGAATCACAACCTCCCCATAAAAAATTCCTCATGAGTTTTTCCACTGATTTAATGACTCCCCTTGCCAACACCATATTAGAAGACTAGTAGAAATGCATGGAGTTAAGGACTGAATTGACTAATTAAAGCTATCTCTGAAGGATAGGGCTCGGTTGGTCCAGGAAGTCAAGACTAATTAAAGCTACCTCTGAAGGATAGGGCTCGGTTGGTCCAAGAAGTCAATCTTTTTTTAATTTTTTCACTAAGAGGATAGCATTCACTACACTAGATCTTCCTGGTTGTGATTAGTAAGCCTAGATAACATAAAAGAGTTTGTTTTCTCCTTATTCCAGCTATAGATATTATTCTCCCTTCCATTTGATTTTCACTTTTGGCCAAAAACAAAGTGACTCTTGGCAGTCAGTCCAAACATGAAATTGAATTGATTCAAAGTAGACATTAAGAGATCAATTGATTCCTCATCACCTTTAGAGAATAAGAATAGGTCATATGTAAAGAACAAATTCACCAAGGAGACACTCTTGATATAGCTTTTAGAGAACTAATAGGAGATTCTCTCCATTGATTACCTTATTCACGTATCCACATCTGGTTCCTTCTCATCTTCCTCTACCACAAATTAATTCCACTGCCTCTTTTTACATTAATGTCCTGGAACATATTTATTATTACACTAAAAACAGATGCCTTTTGCGCTTTATTTTCTTTGAATCTTTGTCACTCAGTGGTCTTTGTTGTATCTGTAAGGGGTCAAGAATATTCTTTTCAATGGTGGTTGAAAAAGGCAATAGTCCATACCCGGTTCGAATACTGAACTAAGTAGGTTGTGGCTTTAATAGTTAAGGCTGAAAATAGAGCAATGAGAAGAGTTTTTGATCATGGATTTTTTTGTTTAAATGGATTTTATGGGCAGGATAACAAACATAAGTAATTACTTGTTTCTTAACTATCAGATATGTTTATTATAGGGTTTATGGGTTTAACATTTTGACTGGCAATTCAATTTCAAGTCTGAACCCTTTTACGAAAAATCTAATTAGATGAGATTATGGGACTTGAATCTCTCAAGTAAGGCACAATAATCCTTCACGCTACATGTTTATTGCAGTATCTTAAAAGTCTTCGAATGTCAGTCGGTGTCTAAAGAACAATTGATTGTCATTCCCCAGCGACGCCCTGATTTCAGATGCTACTCCAATGCGTAGACTCTCAAGGCTCCTTAAAGGACCTGTTATACTTGTATGCTTTTAAGGCATGGCTCACTGGGGTGCCAAATAGATTTAACATCTTGGTTTTAATACTTGTATGCTTTTAAAGCTTGCTTTTCATTTGCAGGCCTGTTTTCATTCTGTATTTTAATTTTTTTCTTTAAAAACCAGTTTTCTAACATATATAATAAATATAGCTGTAAATGTCAGGTTGGACCGAATGCTAGTCTTGAGTAGATTAATGTGATGGTACGTAAAGAGCGATTATATTAGTACTGTTACAATACTTAAAAGATTGTTCGACGAGTATAATTATTTTAGTTGGACCGCCTTTTGTTTATTCTGGTGATCATTAATAATGCTTGCTTCAGACAAAAACGCCGTCTCGACGGCGAGTTTCCATCGGAGCATAGACAGATTAAAAACATATTACCATCACATGTTTCAACTGAAAAGGTCAAATACTTAAAACATGTTACCATGGTAACAATTTTGTACATCTTTTTTTATGTTGTCTAGGCAGGTATCGTGTCTAAGAAGTAATATAGAATTGGAAAATAAATACTGACTTGTATATTGAAAGAAGAGAAGGACAGTGAAGGAGCTTGTGAATGAGCTCATAAAGCAAGTGTGAACTAACAATAGCCATTAAAAGTCTTTCATCAACATATCTACTGAGCAAGAAAAACCAGTTGCAGGGATGCCACTAGAGGTGCCATGATTCGATCAGTTAATATATATTGTTATCCACTGCCAAGTGGCAACAGCCAGCCCAATTTTGTATATGTTACTAGAGTTCAAAATAGAAGGGAAAAAATAAGAGAAAATAAATGGGAGTAGACTTTTCTTGTTTGTCTGAGTACATTTCTAAGTTTCATCCACCTAACACTCGATTGAGAGTGCCAAGACTCCACTGTATGCTGCTTTTTATCATTAAGTGATTGTCTATTTATATATCATTTTTGTACTTTTTTTACCTACAGGTTGAAGAACAGTCCAATATGTCTAGTTGTGCTCAACTAAAGCTTGGTATGTTCACATTGCAAACCTTCTGAGTTCCACAACAGATGGCAATAATCGAGTTATTAAGAAACCGAAGTATCAAGAAAAGAACTGTAAAATCAAATTATATACACAAAACGGAGTGTTCACAATTACAAGCTATAGAACTTTTATTTATGTCAAGCAACATTGTGGTAACACGCTGACTTGTACACATAATTTCTCTAACACAAATCCAATTTATATACAAGAAGCGATTAACAAGTTGTTATTGAGGTTAAATTGGCAAAATTTGAATATCCTATAAGAACTTTGTTAAAGAGTTACTTTGGTATAGGTTTTTAACCAAAGTTTATGAAAGCGAGATAAAACAATATGGATTAAGATTCTGTGTAGTTGCAATAGACTAATAGATGGTACCGCCCCGAGTTCATTATTTAGAACTTTCAGCGAAATTTTGTAAAATTGTTGATCATGGTACCAAGAAAATTAATCAAGAAAAACAGTAAGGAATAGAGCAAATCCTCTTATCAGAAGAAGTGTAACTAAATAAGGATCACATTTCCTAGATTTTCGGGTCGATTTTAAAGAGTAAGTCGATCTACATGCTGCACTTAGAGCACCTAAAACGTTACAGTCATTTCTAATCAAAGTGATTCTCTGATGGATCATTAGGTGAGTGGAACATATGAATATCACCCTCCTCCACCGGTTTGAACCTTACCTTCTTAGACTCGCAGATACTACTTTGCCGTCGACTAACTGATGGGACATCAATAGACGTAGGAATCGACGAAAAGTACTGGTCGGCCTCACGGTCTAGGATCACCAATGTCTCCAACGAGAAACTAGGTCTTCCTTCAAAGGACATGGAAGCTTTCTTACGAGCTGCTCTTCTGGAAGATGGGGGTACCTTTTTGGATGATCGCTTGAAAACACAAAGCTCACCGTCGCTGATCGAGTCCTGTATCCACGTTGACGACGACCCAGGAGAGGACTTGCGCAAGTGATCCTCTAGAGTCACCAAATCCCTCACTTTCCTGTTCTTTCTCTGATCTGGTGATGCCCTTCTCATCACTTTTTTTCTACTCAGCTTATTTTTTGTCGTTGAAGATTTATCAGGAGACTGGATTAACTTGACAGTGGCAAACTTGTGACATAAAGTTATCTGATCATTCAACTCAACCCATTTCAACTTTCCTTTAAAGCTTGAGCTTTTGCTGATTTTGGCCCCCATAACCAGACCTGCCAAGAGAGAAAAAAAAAAAAAGTGACGAAAAGGATAGAATTTGAAGGAGATTAGAGAAAGAGGAATGGCAAAATAGGGTTTGATGAACTGTATAAATATCCTTTGGACGTAAAGGCCTAAGTGAAAGGATCAATATAATTTACAAGCACAATGTTATCCTAATTCATGGGAATTGCTATTTGCGAGAAACAACATTATAGTAATGCTGTAACTAACACCTATTTCCTACAACATCGTATGTATACTTTTTTTTTTCTTTTTACCTCTTTGGTTTAAGGATTAGTAAATAATTATAAAGAGGAATAGTCGAATGCCCGTTAAGTAACCAATATTGAGATAAGACATTAGGTTAAAGTGTATTTATCATAATCCAGCCAACACTTGTGAAGATATCGAAGTTGGTTATTAGTTAAAACAGGTACTTTAGGACAGATAATAAGATCGGAAAGTTTATAATATCGAGGAATTAAATTTGTCTCCGGTACATTGCGCTTGAGAAGTTGCTTATTGTTCAGAAGTTTGTTTCGTCTTCGATTGGATTCTCCTTGAAAATAGACTTCGCTGATCAAGAATCTGTGAACACCACTAGTTGTTTGAGACGGTACGTGCATGCATTGGCTAGAATTCATTTCTTTTTTAGGTTGATGACGTGATTAATCCAACTCAAAGCATTATCAATTAGTGCTTTATTTTCTAAGAGTAGTTAATGACTCAGGAAAATATTCTATAAAAGCAAACTCAGTGCATAGGATTCTCCGCTTTGTGAAAGTTCGGTGAAAATCATCAATTATATGCAACCTTCCATTTGCATTTTATAAAAAGCCTGTTTTTGTGACTCGAATCCGTAATCTTCTAATTGTAAAAGAGTAATCTTAGTTGCTCTAAGGTTCGCTTTCTCATATAAATAAAAAGTAGAAAATAAAAAGAAATAATATTAAATTAATAGTTTATATAATTTTTGGATTAAGTTAATACAAATTAGATATTTAGTTGTTCTTTAAAGTTTTCAAAAAATTCGATGATCTCAAATTACCCATCTTAAACTGATTAGCATTTTCATCATAAATATGTATATGTACTTAATTTATTAATTAAGAATTTTTACTTATTATTTTTCAAATAATTAGAAATATTTACTCTCAGTTTCTTTTATAAACTCAAATATTATAAAATTGTTACTGAAAATCCTCTGATCTATTTATTAGTAGTACTACAAATATAGATATACGGACATCAATCCTATTGTTTGATCGGAAGATAATGATTATAATCTTTAGTTAATTAATTTGTCAAACTTTGAATGTAATTAATTGAAGACGTGGATTCTAGGCAGAAAATCCAAAAGAATGTAGGCCATGATTGATAGAGATCATCTTGTTTGTTACCTTTCTTGTTCTAAGCATACAGCTATTGGAGGCATCTAACATTCATCGTTCTCTTTTAACAAGAAAACACTAGAAATGTTCACAATCCCAGCTTCGTTACCTAACCAATTCCAATGGAATTGCTTGAATTAGTAGTTTTTGACATTTATCTCTACCATAAAAATTGAAGAAAACAAATGGAATGCCTTGATGTAGGTAGCAAGTGTGAAACATGCATAGCCTGATCTTTATGCACGATATAACTAGAAATTTGTTTGGAAGTTGAAATATGTCATCTCATAGAATAATATCCTAATGTCTGAGCAGACAAAGTAAACATGAGAATAGGATATATTAATATATAAAAGTGAAGGTTAAAATTTGATCATCACTCTTAACAACCCCTTTTGAATTTCATGTATAATTATTTGAATGAGATTGTGTATATATATCTTTCTTCCACTCTCATCTTTTCTATTTTTCAATTTCACTTCTCTAAAAGTTGCTATTCACAAAACTATTCTCTTCTTCAATTCCTCTATTCTTCAGTATGGGTGACTTTAATCGACCAATCATACATACCAATCAACTCTTCTATTTAAACTAATCAAAACCATAATCATTTTATCTCATAACAACACCAGAATCATTACAAAAAATGAAAAGAAAAATTATAGAAAGACTCAAATCTTAGATCTATTGCCTCCAATAAGTGTTGCCGACCACCACTACAACCATTGGACTCTTCCCCATGTCAGGAGCAAAAGCCCTATGATGTCACCACTAGTCACCACCTATAGTGCCGCCAATTGACAAAAATATAAGTTAGGGCTTTGAAATAACTTTTCTTCAATTCGTTGAGATTAGTCAAGAATTTGAGTTTTTGCAGTTATAAAAATTATTCTACTTATCAAGAGCTTTCATTTGATATAAAAATAGTTAAAATTTGAGACTATAATTTTTTAGTTATTGGAAGAATATTACCCAACGGGCACATGACCGACATGTAAAACTCTAAAGCTAAGGCCCTCAGACCATATGTAAGCCTGACTAATAGTAATAGAAATAAATTCAAAATATCACAAAATAAATAACAACATGAACATTTTATATAAAGGATATAAAAGCTCCAACTCTCTCTAATTGAATGAAGCCTTTGCTCAAATGAGCTATTTATAGGCTTTTGGAGACTTGTTGGAAAAAAATACAAGAAAATAGGCATAACATCTCTAACTTAGTTGGTGGTTGACATCCCCAACCACTTTAGACACTACTTTAGTAGGTGGTTTACATATCT
>JAOQMM010000171.1:2028865-2045437 GCA_027563515.1 Erythroxylum platyclados | reverse complement strand
CGTAATAGTAGTATCATATGCATACAAATGTAATTAGTATTGTAGTAATTTAAGTACGTGTAACCAATTGACTAAGACCTAACTTACATTAACCAAGAATGAACTAAAATCCTAATTACTTGGAGAAGAAGAACTCTCATGTGAATAGGCAAAACAGATGTTGGCAATTGGTGGAGAAAACATAACGACATTAAAGGGAAGACAGATGAAGACGAACGAAGATGGACGAAGACACTAGACGAGCACACTGTAGCTGTTGTAAGATGAGGACAAAGAAGAAGAAAAATTAGGATATCAAAATGCAGAAAATGACGTTGTTTTAGTCGACAAAACGACATCATTTTCATTGTCTTTTGACTAAGAATATATATTTATAGCCAAATGTTTTTAACTACAAAATCTATTTTCATAACTAATATTATGGAATCTGTGTATTTTAGCTACGAATTTTCGTAGCTAAAATTATTTCGCTACGAAAATAAGTTCAGAGTTAAAAATTGTCGCTAAATATTTTTAGCTACGAAACTAAATACACAATTACAAAATGTCGTCAAATCTTATTAACTATGAATATAAAATGTAGCATATCCTAAATATCATCAAAAGTTTTCAAAAGCTTGCGAACCATTTAACGCCAGCGGTTTTTGTTTCAATAGGCTATGATTTTCCAAAGATTGACTTTCTACTGGTAATACTTTTGATGGGGTTGACTTATAGTTGGTTATATGATCATTCTTTAGAGGTTAATAATAATTATTATTATTTAAATAAATAATTATTATTTTATTAAAATAATATTTTAATTTTTAAGATAATAATAATAATCTCTCACCATATTGTAAAAAAAAAAAAAAGATCAAGACGTGTGTGCAAAGAATTAGTGAAATGGCGATAGACAAGCCCTGAACCATTTTGTGATCACTTGAACTAGATCATCTCATAAACTTGTGCAACCAATTGATCATAAATGCTTTTCGGTCCCTGCATGTATTGAGTAATAGCTTAATTATTCCTTTTCAATTTGTAAAAACTGGACTTGACAATGTACCTGTGCTTTGGAGTGGATGCATACGTAACCTTCATTTTTACTCCATGCTTCACGAGCAGTAGATGACCTTACACTGTGAGCTCAGCATTAATTGATCCTGGAGAAACCATACAAGCTAGACAGGATTGGGTTGATCATCAGAGAGTGTTTTTGATTGCCGGTCCGTAGTTCTATCAATATGCTTGCCAAGATCATAAGTGTGTAACAATAGTAAAAGTTTAGTCTGTCATAACAAATAGTTGTTGGCATTATAATATATACATTTGTAGTTACATATGAGGTAAACTTGATATCTTTACTATGGTTGATTACAACTAATATGGATTATCATCTAAAATAGTACAGCCATCTTTAGCCTTGTCAGCAATAGATGGCACCAAAATTGGGAATTTACAGTGTTCATAGTAAAGACAATGCTTGGAATAAAACTCGAGATCATAAGAAGATTGAGAAACCTTATGATCAATCAATCAGGAAAGTCACATCGATATTCCACTCCCTTGTCTTGGTGCACCTTGTGTATGCCGTCGGATTTCAATACCAAAAGTGGAAATCAGGTACTTCTGCCAAAAGATTTGATGTTTGTACTCTTTCTCAATGCACTACTTTGCAATATAAATACATCAAACCAAATGTTTCTGTGAAACTTGGATTTGAAATGCGAGGATTGTCAGGAAAATCAAACATGGTCGCTAAGTTTCATAACGGTGCAGCCATTTCACTAAGTTTCTTTCTGGTGATCTTTTTCATTCTCATCGTCTCAATATATAGCTGGTGAGTTTGTTGATTAGTGGAGCATTTTCATTTCATAATCATTCATATATGGCCACCCATCTGCTACTTAGTTATAATCATTTTTCACCAATTCATGGAATCAGGACCAATGCATCGTGGGATCCTGGAAACTTAAGTCAGTTCCAGGTTCATCCTAGTTTTCAAAAATATTTTCACTTGGCCGCAATGGCTGTATACTGAGGTATTCTTATTGGAGCTATTAGCTGAGAAACAACCACAATCCATAAGCAGAAAAGAACAAGTTTGACAAAATCATTAAGCACTACAGCTTGTAGACGATAATGGGGTTGCAGTAAATTTTTGGCGATAGGTTTGAGACCAACATCATGGCGACCATTTTGAGTCCTAGTACGTCACTATAGTAATCTTTATATTCACGTCACTGAGAAATTCTGATCTGAGAATTTAAGTGATAAATCTTGAAAAACGCACAATAAACCTGCAAATCACATGATATTACAAGCAATGTGTTAAGCCCCTAACTCAGAACCACTCGACGACACTATTGAGTTTCTTTTGACTGATGTCCAGTTAAAAGAATAAAAATGGAAGATGCATAGCATAACTCTATTGATTTGACTAGGGTGCATATTAGTGGTCAGGTAGAGGATAAAGTCTGTGATATCATGTGTTCAAATGTCTATTTTGTGCAGGATGGGAACGACGGTGGATGCAGATGATACTCGTAACCATAACGTGTCGAGATCTTTGACTTCCGATGGATTTGTACGTATAGGTTCAAATGCAACCATTGCATAAGAGACTTTTGGTACATCAACGGAGATCACCTTGTATGTAATTATGACGCTGATGAAGCTTTCAACTGAATAAAAAATACTACTTCACAAAATCCTTTAGATGTATACTTCATTAATGCTTAGACTCAAGCCAAGAGTATGGAAGACGAGACATAATTTAATTCAATCAAAGGTTTGTGACTATCCTTAATCAGTCTCAAATTATCGGATTAACTCTCGTCAATATTCAAATTCTTTTGAAGATAACAATTAGCTTAAAAGGTAAAATTAGTGTTTTAAAAATCGGAAGTTAAGCAATAAAATAAGAGGTTAAGATTTAAAAAGTTCAACATAAATTAGACCATCACAAAACTGACTAAAGATTAAACAAAGTTAGGGAAATTAAAATATGGTTGAAAGAAATTGTCCTTACTTATCGAAAAATTTAAAGTTTAATTAAAAAAGATTATTAAATAAAAATTAATTATTTTATTTTGGTTTATAATAACTTATTAATTTACGAAAATTTAACCGATTAATTAATAAATTGATCAGTTTTTAACAACAAGTTTTATTTAAATAAATCGAACCAGAAAGTTAAAAACTGAATCGAAAAGTTAGACGATTCAAGCTTTTAAAGTTAAACTGATTGAACGGGTTGTATTTTTTAATCATAGGTAGTGTATTTGGCTAGTATTATTTTTTAATTTTTTAATAAAATGAATTTCCTTATACTGATGTATAATGCAATGGAAAAATATAGTATCACGTGTTTAATAACTACCATTTAAACGATATTTAATGGAAAAAGATAGTAAATTATTTTTACAAAATATGAGAGACTCACACAAGATTTTTAAATAACAAAAAAATTCAGTAAAAATCATGAAATTATAAGAGAAATCAATATCTTTTATATAAAAAAAATCAATTTATGCTTAAAAGTACTCAAAGCAACCTTTCTCATCTCTCTCTCATTTTCGTTTCTCTTTGTTCTCCTTTTCACTATATTCACCAAAATTTGCTTAAAACATCTAAAATTATTAACTTTTGGAAAATTTCTAAGTTCAGAAAAAAAACACATATTTGGAGATTAAAATTAGTGTTTAGAGGCTTGTTCACTCTTGCATTCTTTGATGTTTTAGTAAGTAATCCCTCTTTTTAAAGTGTATTTAAGTTGTTAAGCATGTTTTGAGAAGTTATTGAATTATTTTTAACATAAGAGATTATTAGAAATTTAATTATTGAGTTAAATTAAAATGTAAGAGAAACCTGTCAAATCTCAGCTGGCATTTCATTTCCTTTTTACTATCATTTATCAGCAGCCCGCAACAGAAACACGAGAACAAACAAAATCATCCAAATTCAGAGAATTAATGGTTTTTTAACAAGAGAATTAAGAGATATGTGTGAATTTTGTTGCCATAAATGAACCAGAATTCAATTCTAGCATCTTGAAGAAGAAGAAACATTACTGACGAGCACAATATAAAAGGTGCATCAACAGAGCTGTGAGCCAATTGTGATGAACTAATGGATTTTTCTTTTTCTTTTTTCTTTTACAAATTACGACTGATATACTTGTACATTACAACAATCTTTACAGGGATGACATAACCTGGACTACAATTGTTCCAACTCTCTCAACTATTATATCAGGTGGTGATGGTTACATACATCCTAGTCTATGTTATTTTACAGACACTAAATGAGGAAGTTTGGTTTTAATGAACAGTTTTATTCTTTACAAAAGATTTCAGCCTTGCTACTTTTTCACACAAACAAAAATTGCAATGGCTCCTCTTCATTTGCACAATGCCGTTGAATTCGTCTGTAGTTTGAACAAATACCAAGTGTTCCTCTTCATCAATGTCTAGAACCATCATCATGCAGCTGAGCTGCGCGCACATTAGGATCATCCTGCTAAAGAAATGAATTTATCATATGCGCAGTGGTTAGCAAAAACGACATGAAACTCTCCCGAATGCTAAAAACATCACATCTAACAAACAGACCCGAATGCCATAAGTAAAACCAGTAGGCGTACGGAAGAAATCCATCTGTCCCTGCAAATATAGAACAACAGTATATAAGAAATCACTAGGGTAATTCATCAGTATGAAAACCAGACACAATAATAAAGATATGATACCAGCCCGTGTATGCTTTGCTGAGCACTGTAGTAGCCATCATGGCTAGGTGTTATTGAGTTCAACTGTCCCTACAATATGCTTTGAAGTTAATATGATATCTAACACTTCATCAATGGAATTAACAAGGTTGAATCCCATCATTCACATCACATTTTACAGGACATACCAGCCCCTGAATAGTATGTTGATTCCCATAGTAGTTATCTCGTGTTGGACCCATCAGATTCAACTGCACCTGCAGAAAAATATAGCTACATAAAAGGGCTGGAAGAGTCATCTCACATCACTATGATCACACATTCAATCTCATTCATAATACAAGATACCATCCCAGGCACACTCTGTTGCGTCCCATAATAACCCTCTAGGGGCAATGTTCTGGAGTTTAATTTGTCCTACAAGAGACAATTCAAAGACAAAAAGTCAAGAATTTTCATACTTAAGCAAGGAATTAAAAAAAAGCAATACTTTAGGTATTGCTTTCTCGACAGACCTAATAGGTAGTGCAAATAGCAAAATAGCCACCGGTACAAACGTGCTGCTTTCATTTCATCGTTTCTTCAAGTTACTAAAAATCTTTGTCACTAAACAAAGATGGACTAGATAACATAGGTAAGAGACAAGGAAGCATTGTTTTCACAGACCACATCTTGTTAGATATTAATGCAAGTCATTTGTTTTATTTGGTTTTTCATTTCTCCCTTCACTTGTTTTCCACTATCTATAAAAGTATGACTAACCATTTGAGGTGGTAAGCTGTCCTGTGCACTAACTGTCCCAATTTCCTGCTCAGAATTCACCTGCAGAGCGCGAAGTCATCAAGTAAAGAGTTTTAGAAAGACATAAGAACATTGATCTAGATATCACAATCCGTAACTAACCTTTCTTTTCTTGGTTGGATTCTTTTTCTTATTTGTCTTATTCATGCTTCTGCTACTATCTTCTTCAATGCAAAGAAGGCCTTGAGTTACAGATGTACCAGCTTCCACAAGATTCTTGTTAGCATTATTCACATTGATGCAGTTTCCAAATGCTTCTTCTAGAGCACGAACTGCAATACTGTAACTTTCTTGGGACAGTGATCCCTCTTCACTCAACTTCAGTGCTCGTTGACATAACTCATTGTACCTTTGCACTCTAGATTGTAGCTGGTCAGATTCCTCTGCCAAAAAATGCCTGCTCTTTGCATCTTTTGTCCACCGTTTCAAAATGTACTGGGATGGGATAGCAGATTGTTGGCACATCTGAAGAACAACCAGTGCATGTCTACAGAGATAACCCTTGTATTCAAAAAGTCGGCATATACAAGAAACTTCTGACCTTATTTGAGTCCATGTAGCAGTGAAATCATGGTATTTTACTAAATTATGCTCCTTTTCTATATATTCCTGGACTTTGAAGGTAATACTTGTTTCATCTTGGCTCTCTAGTTTAGGGTGGCAAGCCGTGACACCCAAGACCTCAATTTGAACTTTTTTGAATACTGCATTAGTATAAAATCCGGAAACACTCTTTTCCAAAGGTGATGGGGACTTCAATGTAGGTTGTTTGTTCCATGTATCAGAATCTGCCTTTGCTTCCTCCTCATACCTCTCTTGCAAAATTGCTTCATACTGTTTCACGAATTCTTGAATAGTAGTCTTCTTGTGCACATATTTATCAAAGTATGAGTTTATGCTCTCCGAACGCTGCACATTGGACATCCCGGCCAAACACAGACCTTTCATGTATATTGGAACCCATCTCTCACGATCTTCGTACAAGGATTGCATCCACTCGTTCTCTTTGAGTTCAAACCTATCAAGAATTTTCCGCCACCTTTTTATGAACTCATCCTCTGTCCACGATCTAAAGATGCATTTTTCAAACTTTGCTATCAAGTTTTCATGCTGTTTAATCACATGCCCCAGATTTTCAGCGATCTTTCCTAAAATGCTCCACAAGCAAAACCAATGGTGAGCACTTGGAAAGATTTCTGAAATAACTGATTTGATTGTTTTATCTTGGTCAGTAATTATAACTTTTGGGGCTTGTCCACCAATTGCCCTTAGCCAAGTCTGCATTAGCCAAGAATATGTTGCAGCACTTTCATCTGAAATCAAGGCACATCCAAGCAAAATAAATTGATAATGTTGGTTAACCCCAATAATAAGAGCAAGAGGCATCTTGTATTTGTTCCTAACATAGGTAGTATCCAAAGACACAATGTCACAGAAATTAACATAGTCATGCCTACTTTTGGCGTCAACCCAAAATAAGTTCTTCATTCGTTGATCTTCATCTAGATCAATAGCATAAAAGAAGTTTGAATTTATATTTTGCATCTGAGTGAAGAAATCAAGTAAAATCTTAGCATCTGTAGCTTCAAGTGTCATTCTACCCTTGTCAAATGGATTTTTTGGGTCATTTTTCAGACCAACAACACTCTTATATTCAGCAAATTGTTGAGCCATTGCAGCATACATCTTTCTGGTCTGTTCACTTACAGCTTGGGCAGGTAAAAGTTCGTGGTTATGCTCCTTCACAAAACTATGAATAATCCACTTCCCATCTAGCCTTCTCTTTACATGCATGCTTGCTTTGCAGTCTGTCTTAGAACATGATCGTCGACTAGTCCCATTTTCTGGATCTTTTTTTATCTGTCTGGAACGTGGCCGATTAAATGATTTGTCATACTCTCGTTTAGTTCCATACCTAGAACAAGCAAATTTTGCATCAATAAATTCCCTTGATGTTTTTGAACGACGGCTGTTTTGTATTGCAGTGTTGAATCCCACAGACCTAGCATATTCTTGATAGAAAGAATAAGCTGCCACATGTGACTCAAATTCCATACCAGAGAGAGGCTCAAGATTTGTATCTTCAGTGAATTCCATGACAACTGTGGGAGAACTCACACCCCCACCTTCTATATGATGCTCTTTTACTGCAACATCCACAATGTTTCCAGAAGCCACATCCCCATTATGTAACTTCTCTTCACCCATCATATTATCAATTCCAATTGGTTCTTCATCCTCTTTATCATGGTCACCAGAAGGTAACCTGAGATCAATGTCCATGATGATAAGGTTTCCGTCCTATTGACTAGAACTGCTCAGCAGATCTGAAACAGTAAAGAGGAGATTGAGCACATTAATAAGACTTGAGAAACAAAGCTACGGTTTTGCAATTAATTAAAAATGACTGCTATGAAGATTGTAAAACATATTTAAAAGAAAATCTATCCATACTCCTTAAGTCTTCCAGAATTTACAAACACGGTGATGTGCTCATAGCAGAGACAAATGATTGAAGATCCTTGAACAGCAGATGATGGCTGGCTAGTTCCTGTGATTAGCCATTTGGTTTTTCCTCAATGTTGTACTTCCAACTTTGTCTCAATTTCATTCTGTCTTATTCTTTGATTTGTGGTAAAGAATCTGAATGTGAAGGGGTTTGTACTGTAATCAGGCAATGCTTATATGTTAGATAAACGCATAATCAGTTTACAAAGATGAGCACATCAAAGACAAAAAGTTGCAAACTGCATGAGGATATTGCTAACAGCCTCCATTCACCCAATATATTTATCAAGGTTTCTTAGACAAGACAATAAGAAAGCTCTTGTTAGATAGCTGTAGCCGCTTCCAGCGATGAACTGCAGCAGTATTAGCCATACAATTGTATAAGCAGAAGCAATCATCTTTGACTTTCTCACAATTTATAAGCACTATGCCTGAACATCTTCTCTCTGAAATTCATTGCCTGCATCTCAAAAAACACAGTAGGTTCTAACCGACTGAAACTGACAACGTCATAATAGTAAAACCCAATAACCACATGTGTTTCTCAAGAGCTGATCTATCAATAACCTAAAAGCATTTGCCTAAAACTCTAAGAAGGTAATCAAAGAGACAGAATATGCAACCATGCAATCTGCATTTAGATATTAGTTAATTTGCATGAATTCGTCGGCATTTACAGATTGCTGTGACTGGGACCTGCAAGATACATGCTAATAGTATTCGAGACCATTTTCCACTCACTAAATTTGCAACTACAGAACCCCTATACTGTTATACTTAATAGAGACTAGTCTTTCTTTATAAGTATCCCCCGCATTCACAAATATGTCAACCCAAGGATTGAGGGAATATTTCTTATAGTGAAACCAGCTGCATAAGAAGCAGCAATCTTTTGATAAATAATGCAAAAGCACAGGCACCTGTTAAACACCAAAGCTACAATATACCAATGCACTTTACTCATGCTTTCTATGTCTCTTTCATATTCATATAAATCCGTAAAAGGGGTTTTTACTGATAGTTCACAACTAGCATCTCATATTGCCATAATTGTTTCCATTGCCTCCATTGCACAAAATGTCAGCTAATCAATACCACGTGAAATCTAAGTTTGCTTAGTTAACTGATCTTCCACGATTCAAGTGACAATTTCTAAAAATTCCAAGCTCATTATTAAGCTACTACAAACTCAAAACGAGCAGAAGTACTAGGTTTCTTTAAACTCCTTCCGACAAAATTTCCCTCGAACTCTCATAACAGTGCATGGGTATGGCCAAAGGTCAACCAACCACTAAATCAATAACACCAAGTAAAATGCTTTCTCTCCCCATCCTCTCCATGATTCCAAGACATGAATCAAATTCTAACACATACCCATAGCACATCAAACTGTAAAAAACCCAACAGTTATACTCAAATTACTAAGCAAATCACACCCCTCAACCAAAAACAAGCAACAAGCACATAATTCAGGAAAAATGCCAATAAGAAGTAGTAATAAAAGATACTCTTCAAGAAAAAATAAATTTAGCTGATAGTACCTGCTCGGAGAAAAATTTTGCTTTCCGTAAGGGTCTGATCTGAGTGTGGAAGAACACGAACTGCACGCGACGGGGGACAGCGAGTGGAGAAGAGAACAGAAACCGCAAAATCTCCCCAAGTTTTTGCACCTCCCTGTTTAGGGTTTTCTTCTACAAATCCGACTCTCGCTTTCTTCTCTTTGTTTCCCAATCGCCTCGCGCGTGCCGACACTCGTTTCACTGGACACAATGGTAATTTCAACACCGTCTAATGACTGCGATAACACAGCTGTGTGGTAATTTTTCTCAAAAATACTATAGTTTGAATTAGTAATTAATGCAATAAAATTAAATTTTTATATAATAATTTATTTATCTAACAATGGTATTTTAACATTATCTTATTTTATATATGAAAAATATCATTAGCATTATTTGATTTTTTAAAAGACAATATAAAGGTTTTAAAAACCAAACTGAAAGTTAAACTAGTAAAACAAAAGATTTAAGTTTTAAAAGTTTGAACCAGAATTATCCATTATAAAATTAGCTAAATATTAAATAAAATTAAAGAATTTGAAATATTATCGAAAGAGATTGTCTCTATTATCAAAAAATTTGAAGTTTAATTAAAAAAATAATTGATTTATTTCAATTTACAAGAACTTATTAATTTACAAAAATTGAACAATTAGTTAACAAATTGATTGATTTTTAACAAATTCGTAAAATAAATCGAATCGAAAAATAAATCGAAAAAAAAATACCTATTTCTAATTGTTTTATTCTAAAGTTAAGATATCCAACGGGCAATTCATCCTATTCAAATAATTATAATCAAAAAGTACTAGATTCTTTTTCCGATAGCCCCGAATGAAGAAGAAAGGTTGAATGTCAACATAATTTTATTATTGAATTCACTCGAATCCACCTGACCTGATGATAGTCCCCTTTTTAGGAGAACGTCGGATAAGACGGGTTAAGATTTTTACAGTCAAATTTTTAGTTATCGGAGAATATTTCAATTTCTTTTTTTTTTTAGGGTTTTTACTCGAGGGTTTCCACGTGGAATGGAACATGCGTGTGGGGATGACAGTGGCCATCAAACAGCGTTGACGCCGGGAAAGGTGTGGGGGGACCAAAGGGTAGTGGAGGTACCACGCGACCACTGGGAGCGTAAAGTGTAGCCGCCGCCAAAGGAACCGCCATGTATTGAACATATTAATATTGTTTAAATATTCATCTTAAACAACAGTTTGTTTCTTTTTCTGAATCCGTATTAGTTACTTTTTGGAATCAGATAAGCAGTAATTAATCTTTAGATACACACAGAATTAACCCTCTAATACACGAAATAATTCATTAACTAATTATTTTAAATAAATAATTTACTGAAACAGTAAACATCAATCAATGCACGTTACAATGGTATTGCTCAAAATATTAATATTGTTTAATAGATCTGAAATAAGTTTAATATGTCCTGGCCAGTTCAATATGATCCGATTAGAAGCCAATAAGCTCAATTCGAATTGATTGAGATTTTGACAAAGCTCGAATTTTTTTATTTTCAAAATTTTAGATTTTGGGCTAACTCGAACTCAAGTCCATTTTTTTAAAGTGAAACAACGATGGTTTTTTATTTTTAAAAGTAAAAATATAAATTTATTCTTAAGCCTAATCATACTTTAATTTACCATAATTTAATTGAATTTCGGACCGGACCAAGCTCAAATACAAATTTTAGAAATAGTGAAACTTGAGAGTCCTATTATCAGTTCACTCGCTTTGAAGGGACATAATATCTATAAGAAAGATATGACTTCTATACCTTTCTTAATGATTCTCATCTTTATCCTACCCCAAATATCACCATTAATCATAACTCGACCCTAAATTTGGGCTACACAACATAAATGGGTCAGATCTTCTGTTCTAATTAACCAGTTCTTACCCTATTCTATTAAATCTCATTCACATATTTATGTAAAATCTATATAAATATGTGGTTAAAAATATATAGACCAGAACATGCAAACTAAAACAGAAGATATGTGGTGCAACATAAAAGCACCAGGATTGTGCCACTTAAATGCAATCTCTCTAAACGGTTAACCTTTTCTTAGTTGTGATAACAGCTCTAAAAAAATTTGGACCATTTTGGCCAATATTTATGCTAAGTCATATCATGATCACATCAAATAAATCAAGGATGAACTTGCTATCAATGGAAAATCTATTAATAAAGATGATATCATTAATAAGATTCTTGATGGTCTAGGTGACAAATACAAAGGCATTATTGACGCAGTTAATGCTCATGAATCGCCTATCTCTTTTCCTAAAAGTCATAAAGAACTCATTAATAAGGAGGCATCCTTCCAATAATCATAAGCACCATCATCATCCTTTTCGGCCTTAGCAAATCCTACCAATTAAAGCAACAATCGATCTTAGCGACCATCTCCTTCTTTTAGGCACCCTTCCAAAACAGTTTTCAATAATTAAGAACAACAGTCCCCTACTCCTTATATTGACTATTGAACAAGTTTTGGAAAGTAACGGAAATCGATGTTGTTTTCATCGATTAATTTGTCAAATACATCGTTTTTATATACATGATTGAAATACTTGTGATAAGTCCGAAACTAGGATTACAACAGAAAAATTGCAAATAATCCCTACGAGTGATGAGGACTAAAAAATTACAAGTAGTTGACATAAAATTAGGTAAGATATATTATCAGCCCCCTCAAGCACACAATTGAATGAGATCATGAGCTTCTCTCGAAGCCGATGAAATACTGAAGAAGACAAAGTTTTAGTCATGACATTAGCAATTTGATCCAAAGAAGAAATATATCAGATGTGAAGGGCCGTATGAGCAACTAGATCTCAAACAAAGTGAATATTAATTTCAATATGTTTGGTGAAAGCATGAGACACTAAATCCAAAGAAAGAAAGGTAGCTTCAAGATTATGACACCATAGAGTTGGCGTAAGGTAAGACAAGCCAAATTCGTCAAAAAGAGAAGATATCCAACAAAGTCAGCAGAGGCAGAAGCAATGCTTCTGTACTTAGCTTCAGTGCTAGATCTTATAACCATAGGTTATTTCTTAACATTCCAAGAGATTAGATTAGACAAAGAAAGATAAAATATTCGGAAGTAGAACGACAAGCATTAAAACACTTAGCCCAGTCAGCATCATAATAAGCCTGTAAAGAAAGAGTAGTGGACTTGGTGAAGTGAATGTCATAAGAGGGTGCAAAACGAAGATATCACATAATTTGTTTGACCAAAATCCAATGGACATCAATAGGGCACTGTAAAAATTATGGGACGACTTTGTTAATAGCAAATTGGATATTATGGTAAGTGAGGCAAAGGTTTTGGGAGCATCTATAGTACTTCGGTATTCAATGAGATCAAAAAGTGGTATGCTATGATTTTTGGAAAGTTGGAGAATGGGAGTGATAGGTGTGGGTGTAGGTTTGGGCTTGTCAAGAGCTATCCAGAGAAGAAGATCTTTGATGTATTAGTTTTGAGTAAGTAGAAGACCATGGGAAGTAGGCTTGACTTCAATTCCAAGAAAATAATGTATGGGTCCTAACTCTTTGATGGAGATAGAGATTATGAATGAGGAAGTGAATGAAGGAAGGAAAGGTAAGATCCGGTGACCAAAATATCATCTTCATAAACTAAAAGGAAGGTGATGTATGAAGAGGTTTCGTGAATAAAAAGAGAGGTATCAGATTTGGAAGAGAAGAAATTGGGATTAAGAAGTTTTTGACTCAAACGGTGAAACCAAGCCCGAGGAACTTGTTTGAGACCATATAGTGCTTTGTGAAACTTATAGACATAATTTGGATAGTGCGGGTCTATGAAACCAAGGGGCTGAGACATATAAACTAGTTCTAAGAGAAGGCCATAAAGAAAGACATTATTGACATTAAGTTGACGAATGACCCAATTATGGAAAATAGCAAAGCAGAGAATGATATGAATAGTGGTGGGTTTAACTACCGGACTAAATGTAGCAGTGTAATCAACATTGGGAGTTTGATGATACCCTTTAGCAACAAGACATGCTTTATAACAGTCAATAGTACCAATAGGATGACATTTTGTACAATAGACCCATTTACAACCAATAGTGTAGGTGTTGGGAAGAGGAGAAACAAGAGTCCAGGTCTGATTGGAATGAAGAAAATTGAACTAATCAAACATTGGTTGGGGCCAATGGAGAAATTTGTTCACATGAGTGAAGGATGTGGAGTCAGGAGTATGAGGGTTTTGTGAAATTATGGAATAAGTAATGTAGCTGGGAAAATTACAAGGAGTACGAGTTTTATCATAAGTACGTGTGGTCTTGGGATGGACAATTGGAAGGGAGGGAGGTTATTGGGATGATGGTGAAAAGGTTGAAACTGAAGGAGTTGGAGATGGTGGAGAGAAGGGTAGAGATAAAGAAACATTTAAGGGTGGAGAGAAAGAAGTAAAAGTGGTGGGAGGATTGGAAAATGGAAAAACATTTTCAAGAAATCGAACATGTCGAGAAATGTAAATTTCAGAAGTAGTTCGATCATAACAGTGATAACCTTTATATTAGAGGAATAGTCAAGAAAGACATAGGGAATAGGTTTGGATGAAAGTTTGTCAAGACTGAGTATTGGCTAAAAAGGGAAAACATGCACAACTAAAGACAAAGAAGAAAGGTAAGGTTCAATTTGGTATGGAAAAGCATTCATGCAGAGATTTATGATGAAGATAGGGGTAGGAAAAAGATTGATGAGATAGACGGCAACAAAGAATGCTTCAAGCCAAAAGGATTTGGGAAGAGAAGCATAAAGTAAATTATACATGCAGATAGGTCCACTATTTCAAGCTCATGTGCATCAGATGATCTACCTAAGGTCCAGTACAAACTTCTCCGTTAAGAAAAGAAGCTCGTTTGGTAGAAATTAGATTAGGAACCTCCATTTTTTGTACTCAAACAAGAGGTTGTTTGGATTTAGAGCATTCAACTCCAGTTCATCTATCTTCAATTAAAATTTAATAACAGATCAATACCTGTTTAGTTTGACTATCCTAGTTCAATGGCTGCCGAACAAAGAGCATACATGTTAATAAACCATTCTTGTTTTAGATCATTAGGGAGGAGGAAATGGAAATTCTTAGATACTCCTTTTGTTGCCTACAATAAACTAGTTCCTTAATTAAATGCATCCACTTATTTAATTGACTTTAAAGTCATTAAAGCGTTACTAGATGCGGATGAGCCAATGTTGTCAAAACATTTTTGTAGATGTTGGTTAATTTTGGTTAATTTATTTAATTTAAAACTTGAAATCGTCTTTCGTTTATATGAAATTCTTTCCGTTGGCTCATTTACAGTCTTAAGTAATATTTTAAAAATTAAATCGAAAATTAAACCGGTAAGTCAAGAAATTTAAGATTTAAAAGGTTCAACCGATATTAGACAAGCATAAAATCTGATAAACATTGAATAAAATTAAAAATTTTAATATATAATTAAAGGAAACTATCTTTATTCATCAAGGAATTTTAAGTCTTAAATTTATTTTTATTTATAAAAATTAATAAATTTATTTTTATTTATAAAAATTGACTAATTTATGAAACTGTCTGATTAACTAATAAACTGATCAATTTTTAACAATAAAAATTACTAAAATAAATCAAACTGGAAATTTAAAAAACGAACTAAAAAGTCGACCGGTGCAAGATTTTTACTCTCCAAACTAATTGAATTTTTGAATGACTGGTCTTAACTATGTCATGCTCATAATGCATTACAACAATATGATTTGTTCTCCACAATTATATGGATAAATTGTTGGCACAAAAGTCTAATAACAAACTTTTCTTTGGTAGTAAATAAAGAAGAACCTTTTAAGGCAAAGGAGGCTTTCTTACTTTCAATGTTAGTATCTTCCAATAAATATTTTACAGAAGAAGCCTGGACTAACAATACAACTAAAATCACTACAAAATTTTTCCAGGCTACTTAATTCCCTCCAAAACCAAGTATCAAGCTCCCTATATACCACTACACTTGATAACAACGTGTGTCTTTAGCTGCAGAACTCTGGACTGATTCTGCTCCAAGCACATTAGTGAACTTGCCATATATTTTGCAGAAGAACACGCGACTTATACACCAAGGAACTGAAAAAATCAGGGAAAGTTCAAACTTTTCAGTTCTTAATGCATCCATCTTCCCAGTTTCATTGACATTATCTTCCTTTTCTTGTGAGCACGGTGCTTGGCGGCAATCCGCAGCTTTCTCTTTGCATTCCTCGTGGGGTTAACCACAGCCATGACCTTTTCCTCCTGCCTTCTCTTGTCTCTCTTCCTCTTGAGACTTTTCCTTATCTCACTATACACCTGCACAAATTCTTGGATGCCCAAAGTTTTACGTATACTTTCACATACTTCTTGTGCTAACTGTTTCAACTCATCTGAAAGAAAAACCAGACTTTCTTGTCAGGATGCACAAAGAAAAAGGAACAAAAGTACATCACCTCTTATGAGAATACAACAAACAAATTGATATTACCATCTGCTATTACGAGTAAAGATAGAGCACTACCGACCAGAAGGAAACACTCAATTTAAACCAGTTAAGTTGAAATGATCATAAAACATGTTGATAAAGGCAGCTTCAAATAAATTATGCTCTTTAGAAAAAACAATGATGCCTCAAATGTCAATCCATAATGATACACATTCTAAAATGAAATCAAGAAAAACATTAAAAGTAAACAAGTTTAGATATAGGACCCTGGAGGCTTTCGGTAGTTTGCGAGTGGGAGAACTAAAGCAAGAACTTAAGCTCGCTTATATGTTAATAATTCTTTTTCTTCACTCACAACTTGCTTGCTATTCTTATGATTGACCCTTCTTTGAGATAATACCCTTACTCAGCAATTAACTTGAATTCCACAGCTTTTAAAGTATCAAGAGTTTTTAAGAATTTGTATGTCATGTCAGAAAAGTTGGGATTTAC
>JAOQMM010000171.1:2017555-2028765 GCA_027563515.1 Erythroxylum platyclados | reverse complement strand
GTCAACTATTACCAAAATGACTAGAACTAGTCATTTGGATAGTTGATCCTTACCACTTATAAACCCTTTAATATTTTTATTCTTAATCAATATGGGACACTCTAACAACTTGAATTCCACAGCTTTTAAAGTATCAAGAGTTTTTAAGAATTTGTATGTCATGTCAGAAAAGTTGGGATTTACTAAAACTTCAATTGGTTTTCCTACACTTTTTGTAGGTTCTCAAAAAGCCTGCATATGAACAAAAAATAGAAAAGAGAATTGGAAAAGTTGAGGATATTCTACAATTAAAGTGAACTGTACCACAGCAATCAACACAATAGTTTATCAAATGCTGGAAAACATTTTAATAGTCTATCCTCATTGAATTTCCTTCTTGTAATTCAGTTAACCAGAAGCGCCAGACAACAACAGTTAACCAACTAAAATTCAGACCAGTCAATGCTTTATGTTTGGAAACAGATAACTCAGAAGCAACAGAGAGTAAACTAACCAGAAATAAGTTTCCCTGAAAATCCTTCACAAACTTTATACAAGGGTAGAAGCATGTCAATTGCATATTGACGACAGTCTTCCTGATTGATTTGTGCTGCAATTTTCCGAATACAATTGAAGACGATTTTCATCTAAAAATAGCAACAGTTAGCAAAAACAATTAAACATCGAAATCAAGGCATGAAAAAAGTGAGGATAAAAATCTAAGAAACTTGGAACAGTCTGAAAAAAAGCTTAGTGAATTTATACGAAAGATCCCTAGATTGGCCAACCAACCTGTATAGCCTCCCTTTGAAGGGCAATCTTTCCCATACTTTTAAGCAAATTAGAGACAAAGAAATATCGAAGATTCTCAGACTGTTCTCTGTCATTATGTTCATGTACATCAGAGATAATATATTGAAACAATCCTTTTGCCTTTCCTGAATCAAGCAACTGAAAAGCTTTAAGAAATTGATACTGATCATGCTGCTCAAGGGCAGACCAGAACTTGTGGGGATGTACATTTCCTGCTCTTCCCATCAATGTGTGGATAGCACAAATTGCAAAAACAAGATTTTCCATAATGAGATTGCTTGAAGCCTCATCAATAGCATGTGCTTTCAGTTGGTAACAGTGAGAAACAGCTACCATAAAAAGTTTACTTGGTCTCATCAGACTAAATGTTACAATTGAGTTCTCATTATTCTCTCTGCTGATCTTCGTTGTGGCAGCAAAGTAAGAAGCCACAAGGCGGCTCGAAATGTTACGTAACCATGGATGTGGATGTACCAGAAATTCACATATTGTAACATATATATCCTGGAAATTAGCACCAAAAGTGCCACACACAGACAGGAAAAATTTTGAGTAAGTTCAAAGGCAACATGTTGCATGACACTAACTGAAGGATGTTATAGAAAAAAAAATCACAAATATCAGAAGAAAAATCAAGCCAATTGCAATTAATTCCATCATCACCACAAGGATATTTCTTTATAGTAGAAGCAGAAATAAAATATTGATGGAACACATAGTAATTACTGATTACCACAGTTATGACAACGGTCAGGAACATTGGATATCTCAATATTGGTACTCAAATAACAGCATGCTTTAAATATAAGCATTTAAGTAAGGTGATAACCCAGTGATTAGAGGATTGGATGGGTAATTTGATTAATCTCAACATCCAGAATGTCCAATCTCAGCCATCTGGATGCAATAATTGTTTATAAAGAGTTATCCTTTCTACAGCCTTCAGGACAATCCCTCCCACCACAAAAGATCTGTTAATCCCTCAACTATTTGTTTTGTATATTGCTTTATTATTGTGACAATTCTTATTTTATCTGGTTGATTTTAACATCAAAGAGAATTCCATGGCATTCCAATGTCCCCTTAAGGTTAAAGAAAAAGTCAATAGAAACAGATAACAGGCTGCTGCTGGAATAGCAAAATAAATGAATTAGGAAACAGGTCACATGACACTCATTTTACCTCAAGTTCCCTTGTAAAGAACAGATCACCAAAACAATGTAGGATCTTCTCCAGCATAACCAGTGAATAGTAGGCTTCTTTCCATCTAGGAACACCTTCACCAGAAAAATCTGCTGCCTGCCTGTCAGTGACAGCATTAACAGCAGACAGCAAAATGTTCCTGCTAAAAGGTAATATACTACTGATATGGTCTTGAAACCTTGTGCTTATGACGTCAACCAGCAATCCCAAGGCCTGCACAATGTAAACAGATACCATCTGTTACAAGACATGCTAAACCAAACAAACAAAGCTCGAAAAACACATGGAATTATTAGCTTTTAGTTACATTCACTTCAACAATGATTTTGACTGATATCATAGACCATAGCACTATCCTAAAACTGATAGATATGAGTTTCCAGTAAGATCATTGCAATACATATTCTTCAGAAATTTCTCTCCGCTACTCCCAAAGTAGAGATGAGTTTCCAGTAAGATCATCTCATTAGAATATAGTATTCTTCAGAAAATTTTCTCCACTATTTCTGAGAATTTGCACAGTCGGCCAATTTTTTTCAAAAGATCTAATAATAACTTGGACAGTCGGCCAATTTTTTTCAAAAGATCTAATATTATTAGATCTTAATCCAGGATAAAGGGCCACAATCATTAGCAGCTCTCAGCAAATTCAAATATGCACTCTGCATAACCAGGTCCAGCATGCTTCCCACTGTCCCTAAGATCCACAGTGCCGAAAATTTAGGTTGCTGGAACCTAGGTAAGCTTTAGTTTGCTGGAATTTAGAATTGAAGGCCGAGTAACTAAGGAACTAAAAAGAAAATGACAGGTCTAAGAATTACTCTTAGGAGTTGTAACAAGAATTAAGACCACTTCAAAGGTTTGAACAAACAGAACTTTTAGTATCACACTAATGGCTTTCAGAAGTGATCTCTAAAAACCTAAGGATCATTCCTAAACCTAAAAATCACTCCCAGAAGAAATATGAAAATTCAAAATTGTGGAAAAGAAAAACGCACCGTTATTCCGTGAACTGAACGTACAACTTCAATATATAGACTTTTTTCCCACTTATCCTTAAAGCCAAGGAAGCAAGCATTTTCTTTACCCTATACTCTTAAAATAGAAAACCAAACTACTAACATAAATAAATCCTAAACTAAAACATATTCCCTATCATCCATACTTCAAAAAATAGTCTACTGCACCTTTTCTTTTCCCTTCCGGCTCATTGATGTATTTATTTTAACATGTAAGTTTCCCAAGAGCTGAGATACTGGAAACAGTTAAGTCAATAAACTCGTTACAAGTATTTACCTGGGCACCAGGTGTTTGCTGTTGTTGCTTGGCACTCATGTACCAAGATAGACTGAGCTCGAGAATTGTATTAAGTAAATGTGGACTAGCACGCCCCGTCAAAAGTTTGATAGCTTTAGCAGCCATTGAGCGGATTTCATTGTCATTGTCATTGACCAAGCAAATCACCAAATTCATAAATAATGGCAATGCATGTTTATCCAAAAAGCCTTTTGGGAATTTGGTTATTATGTCTTTGAGCGTTTCAAGGACGGCCTTTCTACCAATTGGATGCTCATAACTGCATACAAAAAGAAAAATAAAAATCCTTATTCAAGGATAATAACATGTGTGTATGTGCCTATAGAGATAGAGAGAGAATGGCGTCTTCGTGATACATGCCTTAAATTACTGAGCAAAAAGTCCAACAGTTGTTGCAAATAGGTTCCTGAAAGATGATAATCAAGTAGAAATTGAATCAATATCTGACTGCATTTCTTCCCAAGAGAATCATCTCCACCTTTTACCATCAAGTCTGCAACTTGAAGCATAATATCATAGATTTCAGGGACAACTAACTTGCGACTAACTATCGCTTTTAAAAGTGAGAGGGCAACAGATGAAGAGAAGCTTTCAAGGTCAAAAAATAATGGAGAGCGGATCAGAAAATGCAACTGATCAGAGGAAAGTGTAACTCTAGTACTCCGCAGAAGTACAGTTAACAACCTTAGACATGATTGCACCAGAAGACTATTGGCATTGGGGGAGGTTTGTGCAACATCTAGCAATGTGACTTTTATTTTATCTGCTTGAGATGCAAGAGATGGCAGAGGTAACCTTACAAGTGGAGCAAGACATTTAATGGATGCAGACAATATGTCTTCGTACTTGGAACTCAAGCAGCTGCCAAGAAGTTTTACAAAAGGATCCAACATCGTCAAAAGATGCTCATTGTTTTTGTCCAATTTCACTTTCTTTATATGGTTATGGAATAACCCAAGAGCAAACACAGTAATAAGATGTGAGCACGCTGGTCTACCACCAACCACTCTGCTAGAAGAAATTGGTTTTGCATCTTGACCCTCAGAATGATGACCACTTCTCTCCACAACTGAAGAAATACCCTGAGAATTTTCCTCATTTATTCCATCCTCAATCAGGCCATAAACAAAAATAAAGAGATCAGTCTGATCTACAGATGGATTGCATTCTAAACCAAGCGCAATATGGTGTAACATACTTTCAAGTTTGATTTTCAGCTTTGCAGTCAAGTGCTTCTGAATATGAGCTGTAATGGGGGAAAGAAGTTCCAAGGCATTACTTCTGAATGTTATGCTTTGGGCTATCAATTTCAAGGTTTCAAATGACTTTCGCTTCCTCGTTTCCTTCATTTTAGAAGCAATCTTCTCCACATCTTTCTCTTCAGAAACATCTCCAAGAATGTCATTCTCCACCACTGAGACAAGATCTTTTAAACAATAATCTAATCTCCCACAGATGGGATCTGTAAGAAACTTTGATAAAAGAAAATTGAGAGTATAACCCAACACATGGAGTTCATATCCTCGCTTAAGGGTAGCTCGCAAAACCCCAACTACAAATTGCAAGTATTCTAGTCCAAGCTCCTTCAAACAAGCAGCCAAAGCAAGCCTAGCCTCATCACGAGAACTCTCCATACGACTCTTTAAATGATTTGCAATGCGGTGAATGATACTGGGAAGTTGTGAATCCATCATGTCAGCAGGAAGCAATTTTAGCACTTTCAGTGCAGCAACGCTGACTTTGACATTGACTTTATCAGAATCAGAACCCAGTAACTTTTGTATCTTTGGGAACACGGTTTTACGAAGACAAGCTTGTACTTCAGTGACGGTATCAGAACTAGCATTTTTTTTAGAAGTTGTTGAAAAACTGCTATCTGTACCTTCTTTAACATCTTCGGTTGAACAAGTTCCAAGAAAATGAAAATGGTCCAATATAGCGCAAATTAGTCGCAATAACATCTTCTGCTTCTTCAGATTCAAGCTCATCTCTCTAAAGCATCTGATCAATAATGCATAATATGACTCCCATTTCATGCAAGCAGAAATTGAGGCAAGGGCTTCCAAGCATGCGTTTTTAACATGCTCCCCCTTGCCATCTTCTACATCAAGCAACATGTTGAAAAAGAGGGGCACAAATATTTTATTTATGATGGCCTGAAAAATCAACAGTTCAGCATAAATTTCAACCAGGTAAAAATGTCGACTTCAACACATGATAAAGTGGAATAATTACCTCTGATATATTGCTTTTTCTGATAACATTACTGAAACGTGCCAGTGCTCTTGCTCTTCTGTGCTTCTGCAACACCAAAGTAGAGCATATAGGCATCTTAAGCAATAATAAACAGACGCATTCAACATCAAATATGTTCAGAGACCTCTTATGTTAGATGACAAGCAATGAAGGCAATTTAATCAAAGTTAACCTCCTAGTTTTGGCACGGTGAAGTTAAGCCATCCACCAAAACTTCTACCAAAAAGGACTACATATCCAAAATTATCGCAGTCCAAGATAGTTATTTTAATACAAAATTCCACTGACCTTTCACCCTTGCCGATAGCAACTCGTGAAAATCGATAAATTAAAGCTAAATAACCAATCTTTTGCAACAAAATGGTACTGAATATTGTTAACAAAAAAAATCAAGGAGTTGCATCTGTTAGGCTACTTTTTGCATGCATCAATTATGTTTTCAACTGCTGATAGATATAAGGAAGGACATAATAGCCAATAAAAGGGTTTCTTGGACTGTTTAATAATAATGAAACTTGGTGGCCTCCATTAAATATTATTTTCAACAGATGGCCCTTATTTGAAAATCACCATTCTCTGCATTTTTGAATCAGAAGTGAGGATGCAAAAGGTTCAATTTTCCTGAATCCAGATTAAGGCAGAAATAGGGTAATTAAATGTGCTTGAATTACACATTTACTTTTGTGGAAGGAGCTTCTAATATGTAGAAATAAGAAAACCTATGCCAATTACTAGATAAAAATAAATGAATGCTTAAAATATCATTATTTTTGTCAAGGCCATCACTTTTAGCATTAGTTTTATGTCCATATGAAAGACAAGACCATGTCGGACTAAGCTCAAATCTGAAAAAGTATTCACATTAAAATGTTTGAAAAAAAAGAAGAAAAAGACTTGGTCAAACTATTTAAGTTCAAGCACTTTCAGGTTGAAAGAACTGGATCATTGATTTGTTTGCCCCAGTTACACATTTTTTGCTTTTTCCTAATTGACCCAACCACTTCTTGGATCAGTTTAAGGTTTTTCAGGTTGCTGGGCCAGCATAATTTGATAAACATAAATAGCAACTCTATGGCCTCTGAAGAAAAAGCAGAATCACTATGAACATCAATCTTAGCACAACATATTGAATGACAAACAATGGCCCTAGCAAATATATGGTATGGATTAATTGATAAAAGACAACCACTATAAGGTGAAGTCCAAGACCTGTAAATGCGTAATATTGTTAAAGAAATCCTGTTCAACATCTTCTGAACACAAAGCTCCAAGTGAATTAAGGTCTGACACCCCTGGAAGCTTTAACACCATTTCTCGCAGTAGCTCGACCCACTCCTGAAACCACTGAAATCTATTATGAAAATCACTCAAAGACTAAGTAGTATCTATTACCCATTCCAATATCACTTGCCCAACTTTTTTTTTACCAAAACCCACAAAAAGTTAAACGGTGATTGTGGCTGAAAAAATTCTACAATATGATGACAGGATTTGGAATATTTCACCAAGAAATGTGCTCATTTACTTCTTTCTCAAACAGCAAATTGCAGGAACCAAGTTATGCTTTTTGTTCAAACAACATAATTAGTAATATTAAGATGAAGTTCAAAGGCTTGGATGTTTCTCAGTTTCAAGCAGTTATTTGCTAATCCAATGGACTCGGAAACAAAATCCCAACACTCCCCCACTCCAGCTATATTTGGGGGTTTATAATACCTTCCTAACAGAGCTTCCTGCATTCATTGCATTGCCCAAATGCTTCAAAAGAAACTTTTTCACCATTTGCTGAATTCCTGCTATTGTCCAACAACCTTTGGTACTTGCTATCATATCCTCATCCATTCCACAGTGATTCTTAAGTTCCGCACCAAGAGTTAGAGCAGAAAAATCAACAAAAGAGAGCAGTGACCTATAAGCACTATTTCTTAAGATTAATTCTTCCGAGGACATATCATATATGCAATGTGATAAAACAACTAATGCATGGTCTTCTGGAACTGAAAGGAAAAATCCAGCCCCAATCCTTTCATAAGCATTCACTATGGTGTCATAATCAAGACCACCAAGTTCTGCAGCAGAGGTTGCATTCAGGTTACAGACGATGTTTGCCTACATTTTCAACAGCAATAAGATCTTCAGTAAAATACGGTCCTAAATTTCTATGAAAGAAAGAACCCAAAAGACAAATAAAACATAAAGCTTACCACCAATACAATGGAAGGATCAACTTTTGCAAGGGTATCAAGAAGATCACAAATGCACAAGCGCATATCCAGTTCAGCAGACACCAGAAGTGGAGAGACAGTTTTAAGAATCTTTGTACTGCAATCGTTTCCTGATATTGGAATGAGATCTCGGATGACTTGCAAAATCTCAATATGGACACCTGCAGAAATCAATTAAGCATCATATATCAACACAGAAGCCAAGTGGTAAACCCATACTATATTCACAAATTCATACTAGATTAAGGAAATACTCTTACCAAAATTCTTAGAATTTGTTAATAATGGAAGCAAGACGTCTAGAATCTTCTTTGCCAGTAACTGATCTGTTACATACTTCAACAGCAATTTGAAAATGCTAATGTGCTTATCCTCGAGATATTTGGTCAATTTCCTGGTACAGAGCACAACAATGAGTGATTGGATTTTTATTGTTATTTATTTATGCAAAATTGGATGTGAAAAAGCTAGTTGTGTGATTAACACAACAATAACCTATATACAATAAACGACCAAGAGCAAACTAGTCATCACAGGACAAAAAGTTATCACTTCCTGGTGTAAGAGCCTTCCAGTTTTCATCTTAAACCAAAATATAGATTATAATTTCACATTAGATACTTAAATGTAAATGAGTTACATGATTAAACTTCATCAAATTCCTAATGAACAAAAGATTCAAAGGAAGCAATAATTGAAGTGCATGATAATTACCGTTTTTTTGCATTATCCACCTGCAAGAGAGAATGCAAGCTTCGGACAAGTTCATCCAGGTTTGGCAGAAGAATCCCTTTTACAACACTATCTCCATCTTCCAAATCTTCATCAAGATTCAAAAGGTTTTCAATAAACTCAAGAACACAAGATATAATTGCCTCGGAAGCAGTCTTGACAGTTAGAATTGAAAAAACATCAGAAACAAGGTTCTTTTCCCTATTTAACAAGGGTAAAAGATAATGGCTTTTGCTCATAGCCAAAAAGCACGAAAACAGCGAACTTGGCCTCTCACTACTAGACCCCTCATGCTTGAAACTGTCAACTAAAGGTTTCACTGATGTAAAAAACATGTCCCAAAATTGACAATCAAAGCTATGATCATCATACTTATTTAGTACCAGACAAACAATTTTTAGGCACAAAGACCTCATGTCCTTAAGTTGCTTGAAAGATGTGTTGGCCTGCAAGTGGAAACAATTTTCGTTAATACTGCCAGTTGTGACATAATAATTAAATTAATCAATGAAGTATATTCTTAGAAAATGATTTTCTTGATATAGAGTTATCAAGCAAATACATAAAAAATACAACAGAAAACCTAAAATCCTCCTCCTTACAACCCCAACTGGGTTATGGCTACATGAACAACAAGAAAATATGCCTCCCATACAGCAGAACATACAAAAGAAGAAGACTAATATGCATTGCACCAACACTAGCAATTTTATATCTTCTTACTAATCAGGAACCGATATACTCCATGTAATAGGAATTACCAGCATATGATTTTCTGCTGAATTCTCGTTGTCATGCAATTCCAAGTTGGTTGAGGACACATTTTGCACTTCAGGAGTTCCAGCAGCCTTTGCAACATGAAGACTAGAAGAGCAGCTTTCCAGTATTTGAACAACACATCCCATCAATAAATCCAGAAAAGGTTTGATAAGTGATTCATCAAAAACCCCAAGAATCTCTTCAACAACATGCAGAAAACCAAATTTCTTTTTTGACGACAAGATTGTTGTATTTTCCAAGGCCAAGTCCTTCAAGATAGTCAATGGGGAATATTCACTGATAAAACCATGACATGAGGTCGAACTAAACATTATGGTACCATTGGTTCGACTTGATCC
Source organism: Erythroxylum platyclados (assembly GCA_027563515.1). Taxonomy (NCBI): domain Eukaryota; kingdom Viridiplantae; phylum Streptophyta; class Magnoliopsida; order Malpighiales; family Erythroxylaceae; genus Erythroxylum; species Erythroxylum platyclados. The sequence goes on along the minus strand of JAOQMM010000171.1, from coordinate 2,019,122 downwards.
ACTACGCAGAGGCTTTGTCAACAATACAAAAAAGAGAGCAATTTCATTGACATCAAGTTGAGCTATGAATCGAAGAACAGCCTTTCTGTGATGTAAACTTGTGTGCTAAAAATGAAAGAGAAAATTTACATATGTCAACAAAAGGTGCAGATACTGAAACATAAAACCAACAGAAAGTAGGGGTAATGAGATTAGTAAGGATTCAAATAAGCATACCTTTCGAGAGGCAAGTGTCTTCAACTTTCTTACTTTCGGCATTAGAATACGAATAACTAAGGGCAAAAGATTAACTCTGTGATCTTCTTGAATGAGACCGGATTCTCTGCTTAAACCCCACGTCACCAGTTCTTCCCTCAGTTGTTTTGAACTGATCAAGTTTCTCAAATGCTGTTCATAAGGAACTAAGAAATCATCTTTCCAACTTAAAAGACAATCTAGAACCTTCATCTGTATTTCAGCATCATTCTCCTCAATAAGTCTGGAAAACAAAATGATTACATTTATCAACGATATTTTAGATTCAACATAGCAAACATGAGGAACCAATTTCTAAAAGCAAAGCATCTATTAAAGCTGCACCAACCTTGAACTTAAGACATCTTTTAAGAACTGACTACGGTAAAAGGCTTTGGGATTTCGCATAAGTTTCAGCAAGTCCAGCCAATCTTTCAGGATGCCTTTCCACTCCTTGCCTTTACAAGCATCTGAACTGAAAGTTGAGACACTAAAACAAGCACCAACAGTTTGATAAATTTTCCATTTACTTATTATTTAAACCAAATAATGATTCTATAAACCAACAGTCACGGAAAAATACCTACCTCACCAAAATGTCATTATTGTAGCCCAAAAACTTCAAAAATAGTGGTACAATTTGTCGAGAATGAGATTCAGCAGAAGAAGAGAGTTTTTGCAAGGATTGAAGCAATGAAGATATGACAGTTGAATATGGTGTGCTATCAAACTCAGGAGCCAGAAAAGAATTGAAATGCCTGATCAGTTCTGGAAACAAAAAGCAAAGAAAGTATTCAGTTTCATTTTCTTGCTAAAAGGGCTGCAAGGATGCACACTAGCCACCTATGAGTTTTTAAAGAACACAACTGTTAGAAATTGGTAGTGACTTCAACAGAAAATGTAGATTCAATTTCTAGAAAGAGAACTTCACTGAACTGTCCAATACGGTCATCTCGGATAAAATAACATTAACAAAGTTGAAAACATAATAGTTCAATAACTGCATTAATGAGGAACCATTAGCACATACCACTGGATTTCTCAACCAGTCCAGCAATTTCTCCACTATCTTCATCATGAGACATCAAGAAAACAGATGTCAATTGTTCAACATAATTAATGAATTTGTCCCATACAACTCTTGTGTACTTGTCAACAAGAACTGCAAGGCATTCAGATGCTGGATCCCACAGATAATTGAATCGATTGTAGAATATGCCAATCATCCCACTCAAGACAAGGGGTATATAAGCTATGTTGATTTTCCAAATTGAAACAAAAGAATATTTTTGTTAAGGATATTAACTCTTCTTTATTTGTTTTTGCAGTTCAT
>JAOQMM010000171.1:1956772-1969242 GCA_027563515.1 Erythroxylum platyclados | reverse complement strand
TTTCGATTTTTTATGATTTTTCAAAGTTTCGGCAATTAAAAAATCATATAAAATAATTTACTGGCCAAAAAATTATGCATGGGCTGATTGAGCCCTGATCTCATATTAGGATGAGCCTGCCCAGATTGTTGAATGGGTGGCAAGCGGCTATGCGGCTGTGGATGCTGCAGTTTTTGACGTTTTGCATTTTCTTCGTGCTGCCTTTGTTGCTGGCGCTTTTTCTTTGTTTGGAACTCGTGTGATGATTCATATTTGGGTAAACTAAAACAATATAGGAAACAAAGGTCAAAAACACAGCGTAGTTCTAGTAGGCCACATTTCACAAATATCATCTTGTACTACAGAACAAGATCAAGGAAGAGAGAAACCTCTTGGGGTCACAGGGTAATGGATCAGTCCAGAAATATTCAGCATCCAATGCATCCTTGGCTGATATTCTCTATTTCAAGATAATAACATGAATGAGATATACAGTATACCAAAGACAATAAATGAGTTCCAAGAGCCTGAAGATCATAAATAATATGTGCAAAAGAAAAACAATAGAAACTCTAGTAGCATTCCAGGCACTGCATTTATGGGTTCGGGATTTACTATTTCATTATTGCTCTACAGTTCAGGAAATGCAGTTTATATGATCAATCAAACAAAAACAGGATTCAGATAGCAAAACATTAGGTCTAATCATAGATTGATGCTCCCAAGCACACGAACAAACTAAAGCAAATGGTGAGAGCAGGATCTTATGCAATGGTACCTGTGAGGGATCAAGGGTCAGCATTCTCTCCAATAATTCCAGAGCATGACGGTCAAAGCTATTGAAGGAAAAAGGGACAATAAAAATATCCAAGATAAGAATAGCCATTGGGTATACATTGAATCATTTTTTTTCTGGCACCCAAATTCAATCAAGTTTCTAGTACAAGTTGAGTTACTCACTGTCTAAAAACCTCCCTGAGCCGTCTCTTCATTGGCCTCGATGGCTTGAAATTGTTATACCACGGAATCTTTGAAACCCCGGGCCAGTTAACCTCATCCGGGGCTCCACAAAGCTCAAAAATTTTATTCAATTGTTCAGGCTACAGAATTCATAAATGGAATTGCTTGTTACAATACATGAAAAGTAAGGCCCACACATGCACATAGAGCTAATGCAATAAATGTAAACAATTAGATAGAAGTAACTTTATTTTTCATAGATCTGTACAATAACATCCGTAGTCACCTCTTTAAGTTTCCCATTAATCTGTGTTTTTAAGACTTGTGATTCAAGAAGTCACAATAATGAAGAATAGATCATTCTTGATTACTGAAATAATTATATCTATGAGAAAGGAGTAACTTGATTAGTGAAATAATTATAATCTATGAGAAAGGAGTAACTTGCCTCATCTTTTCCAGGAAAAATTGGTTTCCCATGCAAAAGTTCAGCAAAAATACAACCAACCGACCACATATCAACAGCAGGACCATATTTGGTTGCCCCAAGAAGCAGCTCTGGAGGTCTGTTCGAAATAGAACAGTCTTGATCTTTTTTATGTATAACAAATGTAGACATTGAAGTATAACTCACTAGGGAAAAATGAATTAGTCAAGCAATCCACTCACTGCAGAAGATGTAAGGGTTCACCTGTACCATAATGTAATAACGCGATTAGTAAGGTTTCCAGTGTGATCAGCTGAAAAGGATCGTGCAAGCCCAAAATCTGCAAGCTTCAGATTACCCTCATTGTCTATAAGAAGATTAGACCCTGCAGAGAAAATTCAAATCACTACCTAGGCCTCATGACATGGAAACCATCCAATACCAAATGGATTTTCTTCTTTTAACAACCTTTAATATCACGATGGAGTACTTGATTTACGTGACAATAATGAAGCCCTGTCAAAAGCTGCCTCATGTAACACTAAAATAAAAGAAGCAGGACAGGGTATGAAGTTAGAGGACTGGTTTGTCATCAAGATTAGTCACTGCGAACTGAGTGATCAGATACAAAGAATTAGTTCCATTCTTTCTTCATTACCTTGATTTGAGGAACTGAAAATCTCATCCCAGGACGATCAGCAAGACCTGTCAAATCATGGTCCATGTACTCAAATACCATGTAAATACCACCCTTGTACTTGTTTCCATCTACAACCCATAACATTACAGTTAATCAATGATCAACCTTCCACATAAGAAAACCAACAATGAAACTAACTCCTGTAGAATGCACTGAACATGTTCACAACCACAAACTATATTTTAAATAAGACAATGGCTGTCAATAAAAAAATATATTAGCAAATGTAAAAAGCACTTGCCTGGCTTCCCCTGGTCATCCTTCTCAGGACCTGAAAAATATTCCGAAAAACTTTAAGAACCTAAACAACATTGATAGAGATTAATGAATGAAGAAATTCATATCCAAAAATAAGTGTATGTATGTAAGCCTGAGTGCGTATATATTGGTTCCACAACTCTACCTGGGGATGTCACAATCTCTTTCAATTTAATTACATTCTCGTGATGCAGCTTCTTTAGAATTTTGATTTCACGTATTGCTGTTATAGGAAACTGCAGCAAATGTGAGGCATCTTATCAACAAACCATTGGTTCACTTCAATCATACAGGTTAAAGAAAGTATAATTCCAATTTGCTTTCTCACAGTTTGCAATCAACATTGTGATAATTAAGCAATATAATATGCGAAAAATAGCAAAAGCTACATTATAATTATTTTTCTAAAACATGAAAAAAGCTGACTGATGCATCAAACAAGTCTAATGAGAAAGAATGTAGAAGGTGGTACCCCTTCTCTTTCATTGTCCATTCTTATTTTCTTCAAGGCAACTATTTCTCCAGTTTTTATCTCTTTGGCCATGTAGACTTGACTGCAAGAGGAGAACACAACCAAAAGGCATAACCAAGCCCATTCTGTCGTAGCTAACATTCATAAAGGAACAAATTCTAGAACAGAAAAGCAAAGTTGCAATTCAAAAAGTTGCAGGCTCCAAAACTAATTCCTCGGTAGAATCACAAAAGTTATATGCTCTACATTTAGATTGAAGGCGAGAAATGGCTTTGTGGATTATTCAACTTCACTATCCCATTGTGGTTCATTTTAATATATGCTCAAGCCCCATAAACAATCATAAAACAAACCAAACATACAGAAAGTAATCAATGTCTCTTATTGAACAAATATGCAGCAATTGCTAAAGGTTGATAGCATTAGAAAACCTACAGAGAAGGAAATAACAAGGATAACCAATCAAGAGCAATAAATCACCAAAGAGAGACACAATGAGAAACCTTTAGCATCATTTTCTTGACACACACTTCGCCAAATTGAACAGAAAACCAATAGTCACATGCTTAAGGAAAAGTAATCACGAGAAAGAAAGAAATAGCCAAGACAAGAAACAAAGAGAAAAACGAGTAAATGAACCTACCCATAAGTACCCTCACCAATCTGTTCCAATTTCTCGAAACAATCCACGCTTCTCGACCCCCAAGAAGGCGATTCGTTCAAATTAAGCTGCCCAGGAGCCGCTATGGCCATGGTTTTATAGACCGTAACCCCTTCTTCCTTTGAATTTCTGCGACTTTGCCACCAAGCACGTTACTTTTTTCTATATCTTCGTCAACAAACTAACAACAATTACACAGAATCACAAATTTCCTAAAATTTCAAAAAACATAATTTTCAAACATAGTTACACACACTTCAAAACGAAAAATTAAACCCAAATTGATACAGAAATATCGCTAATTGAATCTTGTTTTGCTTACAGTGTGAGAATGGGCCTCCAGCTCTTGAATCCCAAGTTAGAAACAAAAAAGAAAGACTCAGATTCAAATGAATTTGCAGGGATTGAGAGAGAATTAGGGTTTTGTGGTTTTGACCAGGAAATCCCAAAATCTATTGTCAGAACCAATATAGCATCGTCGTTTTATGTCCAATGCTCCGTCGTTTAAAGCAAGATTCTTTTCCTCTTTTCCGCTGCAAATTGCTAACAAGGCCCCGTAACAAAATAAACAATTGCTCACAAGGACATAATTCTTCCGTATTTTTCTCTTCTACCCCAACCCCAGAACCGACCTGTTTCCATCTCAGCCCACAAGAAGATCAGACTAATGCTCTTGAAGAACTTTCTCTCTCTCTCTTTAACGCAAGAAAGATCAAATCTTGAAGAATAAATCAATGGCTGCAATGGAGGGAGTGATGCCAGACCAGACCCAGCTCCAAAACCAACAACAACAACAACCACCGCAGGTGGTGGCTGAGAGGCTGAACCCGGCGCTGCAACAGCAGCTGAATTTGGAAGCGGTCAAGACTAGAGCCATCAGTCTTTTCAAAGCCATCTCTCGGATTCTTGAAGACTTGGAAGCTTATACTCGAACCAATACTAAATGGTTATTGTGATAGTAAAGTTTTAATCTTTTAAGTTATCGATGACAAGGATCCATGGGTAGTAGTATATCCTTTTGATTAGCAATTTGTGACTTCGTTTATTAGAGTTTTGAAAGTTTTTGTATTTGTGCACCAGGCAAGATATATTAGGTCAATACTCCATGGTGAACCTTGAGCTTTTCAACATAGTGGATGAGATTAAGAAGGTTTCAAAGGCATTTGTGGTGCATCCAAAGAATGTCAACGCAGAAAATGCTACAAGTATGTATTGCTTTTTATTCTTACGACTTGTTTCAGAATGTATTTTCTGTGCAATAACATTAGTGTTTTAGAGACCATAGTTTCATTAGTGTTTTATATCTGCTTAACGTAATGCTTCAAACTTTCCTAAAGGAAACCTTTCAAAGAAGCGAGTCCTGAATAATGAACACAACAGACTACTAATAAAGGCGGATAATTTTTCCCGGCAATTGAAATTTTTTTAAATGAAAACTAAATTACTTTATTCTCATCTTGATGCAGTATTGCCAGTTATGCTGTCATCGAAATTATTGCCAGAAATGGAACTGGATGACAATTCGAAAAGGGAGCAGTTGCTTCAGGGGATGCAAAGCTTGCCAATAGCCACACAAGTTGAGAAGTTAAAGGTGAGATAGACTTAAGTGTACATGCAGCATATTCTATAGATTTCTGGTGTTCAGGGGGTTTGTTTCTTATTTACAGGCCAGAATTGATATGATTGCAGCTGCCTGTGAAAGTGCTGAAAAAGTATTAGCTGATACTCGTAAAGCCTATCAATTTGGTACACGTCAAGGACCTCCGATTCTTCCAACTGTGGACAAGGTTCAGGCTGCAAAAATTCAAGAACAAGAGAATTTGCTTAGAACTGCTGTGAACTTTGGTGAAGGTTGTGGTCTATGATGTCAGTGGTCTGGAAACTTGTGCTTATATTTGTGGTAGATAGGCTTGAACAATTGTTTGGCTTGTGTGACATTCTTGCTCTTTTATCTTGTTATCATAACATCTCAATCTATCTCAAATCCAGAAAGCCAATCTGCGAAGTCTCTTTTTGCTCTCTGAATTTCTTTTTTCTTCTCTCTCATGATTGATTGTAGTTTCTTGCTTCTTTCATCAAAGATGAAATTGGAATTTCCTAATTTTTAACTTACTTGAGAAGCCCTTAACTGACAATTATTGGAGCTTTGTTCAGATTTAATTCTTAATGCAGTACTAAGTTTATAGTTTTATTATGACTTCATTCAGATTTTTGTACCACAAATTCTTGTGAAGTGTGAACTACTAGTAGCTTTCTCAAGCCGGAATTCATTAATGATTTAACATCAATTCATATACATGCAGGTCTAAGAATACCTGCAGATCAAAGGCAGATCACATCTGGACTTCCAGTGCATCTGGCAGATGTATTGACTGTTGGTGATGGATCACATGTTTTTTCTGATTCTTCTGGTAGATTCAACCCCTCTGCAGGAAATGATTGTTTTTCGTGTTTTCTTAGTGGAAGATATGCAATTATATCAAAAGAGTTCTCAGAGCATTATCTTTCTCTCTTACAGGGATGTACATGAAAAGCACTCCACCTCTTTCATCAAACAGCATGGCTAATCATGGGTCTTTGTTACAGGTTAAATTGGCATTAGAACAACCTTATATGTCTAGTTAATTGTTAAATTTGGTTAGTATGCACATATGCTTTGTAATTATATAAGTATTACAAACAGAGGTGTTTAAGAAGTTCTACCACAAAATTTTCCTAGTTAAACACCCGACTTTCTCTTCAAGTGAAGCAATCAAAATTTTTTTAATCGAATTCTACTATTTAGTCTTCCTTTTATTTTTTGTGTTCCAATTTGTTATAATCAAATTTGTTTATGTGGTTCATGAGCTATTACCCATTGGTTTGTAAGGCCTAAAGTTATGAGGCCATAAACAAACAGTTAAAACATATGACATTAATCTTAGTTCTTTTGAAGTTATATTTAATTCACATGTTGATTGTTGAGTGTTGGACTGAGTTTATCATGATTTTGATATCCAATTTAATCCAAATATTTTGTTAAACAGGCTTCTGGAACACCACCTTTGGGAAGATCTGCTGCATCTCCTGCTGCTGCTACAAGTGCTACATCATTTGACAACACAACAGCATCCCCTCTGCCATATGCCAATTCACCTAGGTCTGGTGCAACCATGATGAACACCCCTTCCCCTCAACAACAGACACAACATCAACAACAACACCAACAGCAGCAGCAGCAAAGGCAAAAGATGATGCAATTACCTCCACATCAACAGCAGCTCCTTGCTCAGCAACAATTCAGGCAGTCTTCAATGCAAGGTTTAGGACAGGTATGGTTTCTACTGCTGCATTTCTGAAAATCATGAAATTGATTGAAGCTAATATGGGTAGAAATAACTAACTCAACCAAACCATTTCTCTTAAGCCTCCTAAAAATTATTGGCGTTCAATTAGTGATAAAGAGAAACTCAGATTCAACCTTTCTCTTTCTAATAGCTAAATACAAAGAATTGATTTTGGAAGGCATCAATTTGATATCTCAGGTGCTCTTTGAGTTCATGTTGAAGTTTCTTAGATAAAAAATACCAGGAGTTCCATGCTAAACTATTCAGAACTTTTCTGCTGTTTAGTTTAACTTGACTAAGTTACCACCTACGTGTGACTGGCAATTACTTGAATGATTTCTTCTTGCAATGTTTTAACAGTGGCTCTCACTTTTGTATGCCCTTCTTAATTTGAGTTCTAAATTATTGGTCATCAACTAGCATATTACAACTTTGTGCAGAACCAGCTGCCGCAACTACATGATTTGCAGCAACAAGGTCAACAGAAATTTCAACCGGTAACCATGTCTTAGCTTTTCGTGATTAGTGCTAAAATTCTGTAACTATTTTTCTTCGTAAAGATTGCTTATTTAGAAACTATTTTTTCACCAGTTACATGGACAACATCAGATGCAATTCTCTCAACCACTGGCGCATCAGCAGTTTCAGGGTAGGCAGTTGCCTTCTGGACATGTTCATCATGGCATGGGTCAAAGCCAACTTAACCAAGGAAACCAACTAAATCGCCATTTGAGTCAGTTCTCTGGTTCTGCCAATAGCGCACTGTTTACTGCTGCTCAGGGGTCACCAAATACTCAAATGGTATGATATTTTGTTATGGTCAATCAATCCAAATGTCTGTTCTTACAGCTCTTTATTCTTTTGCATCATTGTCTTAGGTTCATTCCTTTCTTGTTGTTTTTCTGCAATGCATATTGTTTCCTTTTAGATGCATGTTGTACTTATAATCTTGTTTTGTTTGCCAAATTTAGATTCCAAACATGTCAGCTACAATGTCGTCACAGCCAATTGTGCCTCGAATGCAGGTAATTGACCATTATGTTTCTGCACTGAACAAAATTAGATAATGTCCATATCTGCTTTGTGTTTAGATGTATGATGGTAATCCTCAATATAAGAAAAGGAAAGCAAACTGTTAGTTAAAAATATCACTTGTGTCAGCGACTTTAAGGACAGTAATCCTGGAATAACTGATCATGCAGTTTGATCCACACTGGAAATATAAGAATTGATTAGAGAGCTATTAACTTTCTGACGATTGATTTTATCATATTTCATCCGTTGTGCAGTTTGGATTAGCTGGTACAAATTCTCAAAGGAGTCATGCATCCCAAATTCTGAATGATCAAAGTATGAACTGTCCCTGAAACTTTTTCCTTACACCTCTGCTGACTGATGCATGAAAGTATCTCATTTTTGTTTCTCATTTTCTTTTAATTTCGTCTCTTTTTCTTGTTTTTTTACGTTCTTCCATGTTTTCTACTGTTATCCATCTTTTAACCCCTCAAAATGCTAAATACAAACGTACCCTTCTTGTGAGCGCTTGCCTAGTAAAAATCAGCTGATTGTCTTACATTTGTTCAAAATTAGCATTTCAAGCTTAAACCATTTGACTCTTTTGCTTGCAGTGTTCAATATGGGAGTTACCAATCCTGCTAGTATTATGCCTATACAGCAACAGCAGCAACAGCAGCTTAGTTCTGGCTTCAGTAATATGTCAACGAGTGCTCAGAATTTGCAACCCAATATGGTTGCACTTCAGAGTGCAACTCAAAGTCACCCAAATTTCACACAACAGAGACCCCAAAATCAACAGTAAATCTGAAGAGTTAATGTGGTGTTTTTTCTTTGTCATAATTTTGTTTGTACCCACATTTGTGGAGCTAATGAAGTATGAAGGTTGGCAATGTTAGACTTGCATTCTGTTGGCAATTGTGGCTTTATCACTGGGAACTTTAGCAATACAGTAATAAATTCGTGCATGTAGTTAGTTGTATTGAGCGTTGTGCCAATCACTGCTCGGAGATAATTTTGCTTAATATATTCTAACTTGAAAGATTGTACACTCTCTGTACAGGATATAGAGAGCTATGTCTAGCTTACATGGTTCAGTAAAAATTGGAAGGATATGAACTCGTGACTTGCCCTTTAAACAGTTGATCGTGCAACTCCATTGCTAATGCACAATCAAATCCTTGGGATGTCTGGGAATCACTCATTTTTTCTCATTGGTAGTATGTGTAATTCATGAAGGTAGTATGTGTAATTCATGAATATATTAAGGATTCTGAATGCTCCCGTTTCAATTTAAGTTGCATTTCACGAATGCCTAAACATCTGAAAACAGATAAAAAAAAAAAAAGCAGTTTGTTCTGATTGCAAATGATAAAAAAGGAAAAAAAGAAGCTTCAGTTTTCTTTTCTGTTGAACATCTTTACAATGGTTAAATGGGATCAGCGAATTCGTTAGAGAACAAATCATGTATGGACCTATCAATGATGAACAAGCAATGAATAGCTCTCGCGGGTTTGGACTTTTTGGTATCTTGACATGGATTCAGGAAAGCTTAGTACAGCAATTGCAGCATCTCTGTATGAACCACTCTAGCCTGCATGCAGTAGAAACAATGTATAAATTGCACAACACAATTTTTGCTATGCACATCACAGGAATCAAGTTCAAAACTATGCTGTTCCTTTTCATTTCAGTAAGCAACTCTAAACCTTCATGTGCTTTTGTCTAATAACCATAAATTTTAACTATGACAATGTTAATGAGAGACAGACCTCTAATACCTTTTATCACCATTGCCTTTGACTGGTTGGTATTTTAACAGTAAATGTGAGCAGAACCTACCAGTCAAAAAGGGCTAAACAACATGGTTTTGTCCAGGATCGTTAACGTTCTTTGTTATTCCAGGCCTGATGCAACTCGTCAGGGCGTTTGATAGTTCAATATTCTTGGGATTTATACAAGACGTATCACCATCAGAAGCAAAATAGATTTAACAGAAGAACAATTTCCATTTTCAGGGATGTATATACATAAGATTACTAGTTCCAGATTCTTTTAGTTTGAACTAAGGAACTATGAGCAACATGCAAATGACTGCAAAAAGAGATACTGCATTACTCACAAGTCTTGAAGGCATGAACTCTTGGAATCCTCCAATTCAACGGGTGGAGGCTGATCCAACGAGAAAGCTGACCTGACCCTGTATTCATCGGGAGCAGTAGCCAACTTTTCAGGCAAAAGAGGGAGGTTCTCGGCTGACGTCTGGCTCGACTGAGGTGGTGAAAACGGCGGTGAAGGAGATGGAGATGGGGAGAAGGAGTACTTCTGGTTGCCAGGTCCAACACTGACGGGAAGGGGAGATGGTGGTGTTGGTGGAGAAGAAGATGGAGAAACATGACTAGCATACTTCATTTTTGGCATGGAAACAAACAAGCCCTCCATGTCAAAAGACTTGAGAGTTTGTGCAAAGGTGTGTGACTTTCCCGGGAGCTTTTGTGGTTTGAATTGTAGGTAGCTATAAACCTAACGGTCATGGCCACCTGAGGAGCAACCAGTAGTCACCTGTCTAGACCAGACCATAGTTTAACTACACAACATTAGTACTATGTAATAATGCAAGCGTATGTTATAAAGTGACTAAAACAATGTGCTCTTGCGTCCTCCCTCATCCTTGGAAGACCGAAGAAGTGAATAGGCGCTTGAATCTTGCAAAATATATGAGGCGGAAATAAAAAAAGTATTCATATGTTGAGAGTGGGATTTGAACCCACGCCCTTTCGGACCAGAACCTTAATCTGGCGCCTTAGACCAACTCGGCCATCTCAACAGATGTGTCGTGTGTCTTTGTTAAACTTTGTTGTCCTGATTCTTACTGCATTTAGACGCCACCTCGCTCTCACAGACGATGGTGTCAGCGTCGAATTCTAAGTGAATCGAATGTTAAAACATTAAAAAATGAAGTTTAATATTTAAAAGCTGTAATTAAATTGTTATAAAAATGATTAGAGGTTAAATAAAATTTATAAATTTATAAATAATTAAAGAAAACTATTCTTATTCATCGAAGAATTTAAAATCTAATTAAAAAGAAAACTACTAGATAAAAATTAATTTTCTATTTTAATTTATAAAAATTGATTAATTTACAAAACTAACAGAATAATTAATAAATTAATCGATTTTTAATTACAAAAATTATCAAACTAATTCAAACAGAAAAGTTGAAAGTTATATAAAAAAATTAGCCGATTGAAAAATTTTACTATTAAACTAATCGAACTGATTCAATTTTCAAAATATTGCTTAAAATTGATATTATTTTAATTTAATTTTTAAAAAAATATATCAATTTAAGACTATCTAAATCTGATCTAATATGTTACCGTTCCTAAAGCTAAGTTTCTAACATTCTATCCATAAGTTCTGATATCTAATTTGCCTTCGTATCAAAGTCTTTTCATGCCTGTACAAAAGTTGATATCAAAGTCTATAGGTGCCTGTCCAAAATTTGACATCGCAGATTTTACATAAAAAGAGGAACATAATGATTGAGTGAATAATATATTAAGATTCGATTTAAGTTTAAGTTTTTAGTTGAATATGATTCTTTGGTTGTATATAGACTCATTTAAACTTGTCCACATTCTTCCCAACTCTCCTCAAAACCATTCTCGAGTATCAAAAGTAAGTTAGTGAATTCCAGCAACTACATTTGCTGCAGAACATCAAGCCTGTGAATCCATGGCCGGTTGAATTGGTATTAAAACATTCTAATCAATCAAAAATCTCAAAATTTTCACCTCCTAGAAAGAAACCGAGTCTTCCACAACCTCCAGACTTTTCCTTGATTAGAGACCTTCCAGTGGCTTTCATTTACTGGTAAAATCCACTTGGATTGAACAGTCCCTTATATGGTGTTTCAGACAATAATCCTGCAGGCATTATTTGACCTATCTTCACCAGATCTCAGTTTGTACAACACACATCAACCCAGATCTATTCACTCTATCAATAACCGAGCTGGATCTAGTGTATCATAAGGGATTTGCCTTTTTTTTTTAATTGATTCCTACTCTTTCTACTGACGTGACGCTTCTGGATGCTTCTGATCAATAGGAGGAGGAAAAAAAAAAGCTTACGATGAGCATCTCCCCCTTCAGATGTTATGGAGAAGGCTCACATGATCCAAATCTGGGGACATTACAGCTTTTCTATTAGCAGCCAATTTCAACAGAACTGTTTCTGAATTTTAGTTCATCCCCCCAATATTCAAAAGCTAAGCTCGGCCCAACTAGTCGACAATAAACTCTAATGTAAAATTAATCCGCATTTCAAGCACAATCATTCATTATTAGATGTTCTCTTTTATTAACCATAAATCTTTTCATAACAAAATCAAGCATTCTTTTCTACATTCTCCAGTAACTTGGAGCTACAATGATTCAGTTCTTGCCCCGATAATCAAACGATAAGCTCAATCCAACTGGTCAATAATAAACTCTAATGTAAAATTAACCCCCATTTCGAGCACAATCATACAAAGTAGATGTTCTCTTTTATTAACCACAAATCTTTTCATCACAAAATCGAGCATTATTCTCTACATTCTCCAGTCACTTGGAGCTACAATGATTCAGTTCTTGCCCCGATATTGAAACGATAAGCTCAATCCA
>JAOQMM010000171.1:1944446-1956672 GCA_027563515.1 Erythroxylum platyclados | reverse complement strand
ATCCAAATCTGGGGACATTACAGCTTTTCTATTAGCAGCCAATTTCAACAGAACTGTTTCTGAATTTCAGTTCATCCCCCCAATATTCAAAAGCTAAGCTCGGCCCAACTAGTCGATAATAAACTCTAATGTAAAATTAATCCGCATTTCAAGCACAATCATACATTATTAGATGTTCTCTTTTATGAACCACAAACTTTTCATAACAAAATCACGCATTCTTTTCTACATTTTCCAGTAACTTGGAGTTACAATGATTCAGTTCTTCCCCCGATATTCAAACAATAAGCTCAACCCAACTAGTCGATAATAAACTCTAATGTAAAATTAACCCCCCATTTCGAGCACAATCATACAAAGTAGATGTTCTCTTTTATTAACCACAAATCTTTTCATCGCAAAATCGAGCATTCTTCTCTACATTCTCCAGTCACTTGGAGCTACAATGATTCAGTTCTTGCCCCGATATTGAAACGATAAGCTCAATCCAAATAGTCGATAATAAACTCTAATGTAAAATTAACCCCCATTTTGAGCACAATCATACATGAGTAGATTTTCTCTTTTATACACAACATAGTTAAATCAAGCATCAAGCACAATTTTTTCATAATAAAATCAAGCATTCTTCTCCACATTTTCCAGTAATTTGAAGTCAAAATGATTGAGTTCACCATGATTTTTGCACTTTATTTGAAGAAGATGTATAGCCACAGAACTTCCTAGCACACTACTTCCCAAGTTTCCTAGATCAGTGAAGAACTGTTTAGCCGATTCTACATTTTTATTCTACTACTCAAGTTTACATCGAATTGGTAATCCTCATTTTCTCATTGCTAATTCCTATAACCAAACGCTTACAGAACACAGTTTGATCCATACCAACAAAAATTCACACACCCAAATCCTAAATTAGGCTCACAACAAAGCATGTATGAAGTGAAAAAAAAAAGGAAAGGAAAGAACACAACTTTAGCGTAACCCTAATTGTTTCACCTACTTATCTTCAGCAGAAACTCCGTCAACCTTAGCGTAACCCTAATTGTTTCACCTACTTATCTTTAGCAGAAACTCCGTCAACCTTAGCGTAACCCTAATTGTTTCACCTACTTATCTTTAGCAGAAACTCCGTACTTCTCCTGCATCTTAGCAATCTCATCTTCCTTCCTCTTCTGGTCAAACTTCTTGCTCATCTTCGCCTGCTGGTAGTACAACACAATCAGATACCTATTTGCGACGTTGAAGCCAGAGAGATGATCGACCGCCGTTTTAGCATCGTATATGTCCTCGTACACCACGAAGGCCGTACCTCTGGTGTCCTTGTTCGTTCCGATTCGAATTTGGCGTATCGCCCCGTACTTCCCGAAGATATCGTACATCTCCTCGCTCGTTATGTTGAACGGCAGGTTCCGCACGTACAGTACGCGGTTTACTTCCGGCGGAAGCCGAGTGTTTGCTTTTCGTAGACTGATAGCTGCCATCGGAGGTGATGTTAGTTTGGTTGCCGATAAAGTGAGGGAAAGCTTACGAACTTGCGAGATTGTGAAGTTTAGTAGTTGAGAAGGGTAAAATCGTCTTTTACAATTCAACACGTAAATAGAAAGTTCAAGAATTTATTCTCACAGAATAATGACGTGTGATCATATGATTGGGCCTTCATGTAGATAATTTAGAGAGGCTTGTTACTTTAAGTTGGTGGTATATATGAGGAATCAAATTTAGCTGTATTACTTTTTTTTTTTCACAACACCAAAATAGAATTTTGGACTGTTCAGAGCTCATAAGTCTTGTCATCTTTTGCATCTCTCTAGAATCCATTAAAATTACTTCTTTCTCTGTTTCTTCTTTGTCATAATCAAACATCATAATTGACGTTAATGTAAAGAGACCCTTGAATCTGATTCAAACGTCTTGTGAAGATTCATTCGTAGATAGGTGGGGAATGCGAATTATGATTGAATATAATGAAGATCCTCAAGTTTTGGTAAATACCCAGGTCAGCTTCATCATTGATCTTTGGCATTCTTTATTTTTCCTGATACCCCATCTCAATTCAATCATAAAGTCTGTACCTTTCTTGGTGATACAACATGGGTTTGATTAGTTTCTTTTGCATCTTCTTTTCTCTCAAAGTTTGAGTCTTTGAATTGGTCAGGTCAACCTTCCAGTTTTTGGTCTTGCTTTTGTTGTAGAGCTATGTAGGCGTTGATATTGTGTAATTCCTGGGAATCGGTTATTTATGTCTGAACCGTTCCTCTTTATTAGTGATTATGAAATTGTTCAACAGGAGTGACGAGGGAAGAACACGAATAGAAAGAGAACATAAAAATGTGGTCTGAGAAATAGGATGAGTTGACTTCCCTGTTTGCTTTCTTGTATAGGGTTTAAATGGCAAGATGTGTGTGCATACTTGACAATCTTGAAGTTCTTGGAATTGGGATTGGAAATTGTAATATTTTAAAACGGGAGGTGATGATAAACTTTATGGGATTGAATTTGGGAGCTCCGTTTACCAAGAATTCTAAACATATTCGCATATTTGGGATTGAAACTTTAGTACTCGTGAGAAGCAAATTTTTATGGAGATCTCTTATCTTTTCAATTAATTATGCATCCAGTGATACATTGCACTGCCCAAGTCAATGCATGTCCAGCGTCGTGTAGTAAAACAACTAGAGATTTCATGTGCTTCCGTGAAGGTACAAGTTCTAAACATGGTATCGGAAGCTTGTTGTGGTTAATTTATGCATAGAAGGTTATATGGTGCAACCATGCAAGTTAGTTACTTCTGAAGGATCCTGTTCAAAATGCCGAACTTTGATATTTGCCATATTTAGAACTTCATCGAGATAATTCAATCTTGAATATTTAAAGAAATTCTATATATTCTTGTAATATATCAGACAAACAACTTCCAACTTTGATTGAACTGTGAGAAGGCAAATTAAGTGGAGGGAGAAGAGTGATGCTGCAAAAATGAATCTATGCACTATGAATTGTGTAGTGAGGTCTCAGTGGAGTTTTTGCCTTGGGGCCTACATTTGGTTAACTGGTTTTCATATTTAGTTGCTAAAGTATCAATGGGAAAAGATGATTTTTCCTTATTGGGAGATCGCTTCACAACTATTTAGGTTTAGACCAAGAGTACCTATTTTTCTTGGATACGTTCACTATAATGAAGTGTATGATTTTGTAATTTTTTGAGTGTTGTGTTACTATTTTCACTTTGGTAACCATTTGATGTACACTTTGGCGTACAATTTCCATTTTCAACATGGCTTTGCATTTATATTATTTCCTTCTTTCCAGATGAACTGACTCAAATTTTCACAATTTTGCAGGTTTTCTAGTTGCCATTGAAATGTTCTGGAGGAATGATAGTTGTTGTAATGATGTGGATAGCCTAATCCTAGTTCATATTTGTTCGAAATGCAACTAGTTGGAAATGATAGCTGCAAGGAGGATATTGAGGAAAGTGAACCTATCTTATCCCAGTCTAGTACTTTCCAGCAATCAGAGGAGTCATCCTCATCATCATCAACATCATCATCGTCCAGTGAAATTAGACCTTCAGGCTATGATCATGATGTTCTTGGTGATGATTTACAAAGTGTTCATATCGATGAAACTAGTAATCTTGTGACTTCTGACCAACCACAATGTCGCATATGCCTTGATAATGGAGGTCTTTACGACCTATTGCTCTCCATATAATTTGTATCTCTGAACATTCATAACAAAATTTTCATGATTGATTTTCCTTGTTCTAAGAAAGCACATAACTATTAAAGTTTCTATATCTAATGATGTTGAAGATGGGATATTGATTCATTTCAGGCGAAGACTTAATTGCACCATGTCATTGTAGAGGCACACAGAAGTACGTGCATAGATCATGTCTTGATAACTGGAGATCGACCAAGGTGCCTAATTTGACTAGTACCCTTTTTGTTCAGTTAGCATGTTGGATCTACACATAGTGCTTTCCAAAAGTATGGCATGATGTTGAAGATGAAAAGTAGGAAATGGAGGAGAATTGATTGAGCCTCTATGGTTGCTATACTGCATTTGTAGTAGAAACAAGCATTAACTATTGTTTAAGAAAACAATGATTTTATATTTTTGAGTACTCGACATTCCATATATTTTTTTTATGATTAAATCATATACTTCATTTCCATGATTGTTCCAGGAGGGCTTTGCTTTTGCTCACTGCACAGAGTGCAGGGCCTTGTTTATATTGCGTGCAAATGTCCCACCAGATCGCTGGTGGTTAAGATTGAAATTTCAGTTCCTGGTTGCTAGGGACCACGCTTTCATTTTTGTAGTTGTTCAGCTGGTATGGTAATCGGACCTTTTAACACTAGATGAAGTTTACTTCTCATTTTTCTGTATGGCTTGGTATCGAATTTAGGACCTTACTGACATAAAACATATTCCAAAGCAACTAACATCAGTGCATGATTTCTTCTATGGTATGATGTTCACTGCAACTAGTAAACAAAATTACTGTTTACGAAGAATTTATTGGGATGTTTGTAATGATTTTCACGTCATAGTGTGCAGATGCTGGTCACATCCATGATCAAATTTGATAAATTATCTGCTCTACTAGGGTGAGCTACAGCCATGAGGCTGTAATCACTAATCACAGGATGGGACTAGGTGTTGCTCCGTTTTTCTACACGTGATTATATGTAGTGTATATAATAGCAGTCCTTTGTTGAAATATTAAATATTTGATTAATTGCAGAAATAGTTTAAATGGAAAGAAGATTGATAAAAAAACATACAAAATTTTGCTTCACAGTGCTCATGCTCAATTTAATCGAGGATTAATTATCATAATAGTCCATAAATGTGAAGATCATTTCAGCCTGGTATGTGTTTTTGGGTTATGATGTAGCAGTTATTCAGAATCAATTTTATGTAAATTATTTTGGTTAATAATGGAATTATTATTATATTTTTCTGGTTGTAATCATTTTAATAAGTTGCAGTCATTGTCTTCTATTTTTAGAGTGAGAATTGTCCCTTTTAATCTTAATCTTTGAAGCAGATTGTTGCATTATTGGGGGTGCTGGTATACAAGCTTTATGGAGAGGAACTAAGGGAAATGTTTGGCTATGAAGAGCATCCTTACGGATTTTACACTATGGCTGGTACATAATTATGCTTCTGATTCAATGATTCTTTTTTTCTGGTATGACACAAGTTTAGTCTTTTTTCGTTACTATACGTGCTTCTTTTGTTTATCATTCAACCTACATTAAGGTTTTTAGCAAAGTTGAAGTAATAAAATCAGAAAATTTAAAAAAAAAAGCATGCAATAGTATTTTTATGACATTGGGTTTAAAGTGCATTACAATTCTTGAGCTTGTTCTACACTGCAGTTTTTTGCTTTCGTATCTTTCTAACCTTCTACGAAAGCTTCCTCTTGTTTATTTTTCAGCTCTTATATATTCTTAATCTAGTTGGAACATTGACCAACTCCATGCAAGTTTTACCTCTTGTCTTGTTACAGATTTTGTTCCTTCATCATAATCACAGATGTAATGATCTCTGCTTCTTTGCTTTCTTTTCATTTCTATACTTTCTTCTGACTGCAGTCTTAGCTATAGTTCTGGTGGGATTGCTGTATGGTTTTTTCATTGCCATAATATGTGGACAGAGGATCAGTGAACGGCATTATCATGTTCTTGCCAAGCAAGAACTTACAAAGGTTTGTCATCTATTCTTCAAGCTTGGTGGTAAATCTGATATGTCATGGACGCCTAATCATGCAATAAGATATGCTTAGTCACAGATTCTGGTTTCCAAATTGTTCTGTGCTATCGAATTGTCAGGAATATGTGGTGGAAGATCGAGAAGCTGGTAAAAATGTTCCTGAACTTGAGGCCAGCCATGTCACAGAACTAAGGATGTTAGGCCTCTTTTAGTTGGAACTGTATGCTTTCCTGTAAAGTAAGTTAATCATATGTACTTCTCTTGATAAAAGTCCATTATCTAGGTCAAACATGAGATTATACTTTCCAATTTAGTTTTCAAACTTGTTTGCTAGATATCTTTCAAATTTCACTTGCAATAACGATTTTCAGTTGTAGATCCGTGTATACAGAATATTATGTCAAAAAACGTTGCGAATTTTTTATGAGTATACGAAACCGAATATGTGTGCTAGATTTTGCTTTTTAGCAAGCCCAACCACACACATCTGTGCACCAACCGACTAACAGACTTCTGGATACATCTTTATGACACATTGCTGTTCTTCTCACGTTTTAGTATATGCCAACAACTCCAGGCTTGGTGATCTATCAAGGTTTGGTCTCATTTTGGAAGCACGTGTATGAGCAATACCGGTGATATGAATGGTTCTTACCAACTCTCTACATGGAAGCTGATTCTACTGCTGAGTGTTACTCTTCTGTCTGTTCTAAGATCTGTATATCAACTATTATTGTGTATACTAATCACCACCTTTGCAGGGAAATGGAATTTTCGTACCATTTGTTTAGCTATCATAAGCAAATTAAAGAATGCGTCAATTCTTGAAACACTGTTTTGGAATACATTGTGATTGAGGCCAAGTCAAACTAAAAGCAAATGTCAGGATTTTCGATTAGAATTATGGATTTCCATTACCTGGCACTCAAAATTCTTCTCACATGCCATTTGAAACGATCAAAATGTAATCATCGTAATTGTTGAGCGAAAGTGGCACGGAGGAATGACCTGATATTATGATTCAAAATATTTACAACTGAGCTACAACTCGGGAATATGTATCTAGTTCAAGCATATAGTTTTAAGTTACACGAAAACGATACAAAGGATAGCTATTGACTTCAATAAGAACAATAGTGATCAGAAGGCTCCCAGGGCAAATCTCATTTCTGAATGAAGTTAAATCTTCACCTCACCGTGCTCTACCAAATGTCATTTAGTCGATGGATCTTCAGTTCACTTCTGTTCCTGTTTCCACATAACATTTACAAGTCTCTGGATGAGCCTGCATATTCTGTGATAAGCAATCAATCAAAAAGAAAGTTTGAGAAACCGTAAAATAAAGTACAAGCGTATATAAGTATAGTATAGTAATTTGCATTGATTTTAGGACACCAGTTGTATCCATCTGATGGTGATGTAGTTCATTGCATCCAGAGTATATGAATTGATAGTCTGTAGAAACAGAGCTGGCTTAAAATTGAAAAGGTTATATTCTTCACTCGGAGACTGCAAATACAAACATTATCTCTCTCTTTAACTCCCACATTGCTTTCAATATCTTGCTTGTTTATTATCAGAAGTACTATTTCACTTCAAGTTCAATACTTCTCCCTATATAATATGTACAAATCAACTGTGAAAAACACAATCAGACACCCAACTGATAATCTATTCCTGCTCTTAACATACAAAATTGCCGACATCTTAGCAACTTTGCTTGCATGTATTTTTTTCCCTGAAGCTGTCTTAATCTAACTTGTTAGTTGTTACCCATTCCATACAAAATACGGATACACATAAAACAAGTACTTACCAAAAACATCAAACTTTTTTGCAAAGGAGTCGAAAGCATGCTAATTGTATGAATTTAGACAATAAAATCATTAAATCCTACACAAGAAACATGCTCCTTACCCAGATGTTTATTTACTTGAAAGAGCAGTTCATCCGTCATCTTCTTCGGACTGAGACACATTATCGTGATTTGTCGCTGTCTCTGCTTTGGTTGGGGTGATATTTACATCGTCCTTGTCCATATAAAGAGGTGCATCTGTAATGGAAGCAGAAAAAGACATGTAAATATAAGCGTATTTACACACTTTATACTTCTATAAAGAATACTGCCTGATATATGTTAGGGTCCTATAGAATAAAGAAAACAAGCAACTAAGTAATTATCATTTGGTAGTAACACAAAATTTAGAAGATAAACAAATATTCAAAATCTGACTAATTTCCCCAAACTAATGAGAACAAAATAGTCGATATCGTTTGATTCCACCATATATATACATACATAACTTCAGTAACAGAAACCTAAAAATAAGAACTCACACGATTACATATTATTTACCAATAAGATGTTTTTGCTACTGATAACCACAATAATGACAAGAGCTTCCCAGTTCGACCGCAGCTTTATAACAAAATAACTTAGTAAGCTACAGATATTGATTACCTTCTGCTGTGAGTTATGTCCTTTCCCCATCCCTGGGAAAAGACTCCATGTAAAATCAGATATGCCTACAAAAGCCTAACCATGCAGAGAATCATCGAAGAACATTGACGAATTACAGTTTATCATCCCAATTCAATGAAACCACTCAAGTAAAGAACCAGCCTTTCTCATCATCTATGGAGCAATATTTCATCAATTCGCTCTTTCAACACTACCAATCACAAAAAAAAAAAAAAACAAAACAAAACAAAAGGAGAAAATAAAAATCAAAGCAGAACTCAACATCACAAGCCAAACCCATATCCAGAATTCCCCTAAAACACAATAATAAGACCGACTACAGAAATCGATAAAAGATCAAATCTTTTAGTTCGTACTACAATCACACAACAAAACAATCAAAAGCCCAGAAATGAAATAATGAGCAAGGGTATCAGAATGAACACCTTTAATAAAATAATCAGAAGAAGGCCAGCCACGAACAGTGGTGGTAGACAGAGACTCCTCATCCGACAAAGGATTCGCCAGTTTCTCAAGCAACTGAGCAATCCCAAGAGACCCAGATGCCGATCTCGGCGGGGGAACCCAGTACGAGTGCCCCGGTAGAAACGGCAGCCAATCGGGAGCAGACCGGCGCACCATGATCCGGTGTATGACGTCCTCCAGCTTCCGGACCAAAGGGTCTGTGGCTGTGCCGGAAGACTCGTCGCCGGCCTGGTCGTGGTTTGGAGGGACGGTGGAGAGTGAACGGAGCACGGGGGAAGATCTTATGTTGGTTGTGGCGGTTAGGTAAGTTTTAGAGAGAGAAAGGGAGAGCGAGCGAGCCATTGATGTTGGAACTTGGAAAGAAACAATGGGGCAGGTAATGGCTTTGTGTTATATATAGAATTTTGTGTGGATAAAGTACGGAAGAAGAGAGAGTGTGACGGTGTAGGTTCAAAGATGCGTGGATATGTGTGTAATGACAAGGCGGTGACAATGGACAGGTGGGAGTGCACATGTACATGTTTAGCAAGAATGTCAAATTGTCAATACACAGGGTCAAATTAAGCATACATTTTTTTTTTTGGAAAAAGGAAATTTTTTTAAAAGCCTTGAATTTGATCTAAACTTTAGTCTAATTTCAGTTGTTTAATATGTATTGTAATGTCATGTTAAATATAAATTATGAATAAATTAACGATTCACAATTAAATAATATATTCAATTTAAACAATTATTATTATTTTTAATATATCTTAAACTCTTGTGAAGATTAAGGTGAATTACAATTTCTTTTACTATAACTCCAACATTCAATATCTTTAATTAAAAGACTCTAGGTTTTATTATTTTATATAAAATTTAGTTTAAACACTTTAAAATGTCAAGTTTTAGTATGTATTTTAATAAAATATTACAATTAAAAATGCAATTTTTATATATTAATAAATTCAGTGTTGTATAATTATATACTTTTAAATAATTAATTATAAATTAATGCGTAATTATGTCACTTTTTGTATTAAAAATTTTTATTTTCAAGTGGAGAAAATTCATTTAAAAGGAGGAAAAGGAGATTCCTATTCTTACAATCACTTCATAAGGTATTGTACAATTCATTTCATTAGATATAGGATAAGTAATTATTTGGTTAATGAAGTTAATATAACAAAACTTACTTGGATTAATCTTCTAAAGCATTCAAGATGATGAAAATTAGTGGGAATAAATGATTATTATTAATTTAAAAAATATTTCAAACTGAAATATAAATTTTAATTAAAAAATTTGAAATATAATTTTAAGTATAATTAAAATTACTTCATTTTCAAAGTTAAAAGAAGAAACAAATTCAACAATTCTTTTTATCAATATATAATATGACTTCAAATGCATCATAAGCTATTCTCAAATTAAAAATTTGGTATAAAAATACAAAAAAATAGACATTTCATAATTTTCTTTAATTCCCAACAACTTTTTTTTAAAAATGATTTAAATATATTCGTAAATTAATTTAGAAATAATTGAACATTCTCAATATGTTTCTTTTTAATAACTAAAAAGATATATGCCCAAATGACATACGCCAAAAAGAGTAAAATTCCTCAACACTAGTGAGTTTTGAAGTTAAATTTCCGAATCTACCAAAACTGATGAGCCCAAAAAGTTCGAAAATGGTCGGACTTGGACTTGTTTGCAAAGCCTAAATAAGCACTGTGGAGCATCATGATTCATGATTGGCAAACAGGGCATTTGATCATTCCTGTGTCATTACACTCTGAGCAGTTCTTCCCATATCAGCAATGTGGACAGCTGATGATGGAAACTTCTCCACAAAGATCACAATACGATGGACGATTTCGAACTGGAAATCCCTCAACAAGGCTCCTCAACTTTCCTTTCTCGTTCATTTCCCTGATCACATCAACACCCCCGATGTACTTTCCATTGATGAACACTTGTGGCAAAGAAAAGTTTTTCTTCAGCACATTCTTCAACTCTTTCGTGTACTCAGGCACTGCATTAGTGTTTCTTTCGTCGACAAGGACTCGTAATGCCCTGAATATCATCCTAACTTCATGACAGTTATCATAAATTCTTCTAATTACCTGTGAACTTGTGAAGTACAAGACAATTCTATCTTCTGTTCCTGACAAAAAAAAGGAAATAGATGTCTCCCTTGCACCAGGCAAATATAACTCTCCAGTTGTAGGATCAGATACACTCTGGACAGAACCTGATGGCGTTCTCGTAATTTTGGACCCCTCATTTTGTTGATATGTCCAATCCTGACGGTAAATGGAACATGTTTGAGGATTGCACTCTAAGGAAAGTGACGATGACGATGGGTGAGGTTGAAGCTTGAGCATGTTCAGGAGTGAATCTAGAGTCGAGATACGTAGGCCTTGAGATGATGATGAAGATAGAGTCCATATGTTACCTTTGACTTGAAGATCTAAATTATGTATCAACTTAATAGAGTTGGAGTCATTGACTTTATTTTCCATTGATGGTCGTCCCAAAGCTTCCAGAACATCATTTACAATGTCAACCACTACATCATACTCTGGGCTGCAAAGAACAAGATTGGAATTAGGGATAAAAATAAGTCAGGTGGACTCACGGGTTATTTAGAAACAATATTTTTATTAGTTAAAAATAAGACTGTATATTAGTGGACCTCTTCAGATCTCAAATATTAAGGAGATTCTTATTGAGTGTAGGTATTGTTGTTGTTCTAATATGTGAGATGGAATTTGAATCTTATATCAACTTGAAAATGATTAAGTTTTAAAGAATTAAATATGTTGGAAAAGAAAAAAGATAATAACTTAAAGTCAAGCCAAGGAAATGTAAAAGATTAGTTTGAAGTCAGTTAAAAAAACATTTATTTGTTAAGGCTAATTTTACCGAGTTTAAAATATAAAGTAAAACAAACAGTAATACATATAAAAATGAGTGACTATATTTTATATAAAATTAAACATAATTTTTTATTTGAAGTCACTTACATTGTTATAATTATTAATTTATTTAGCTTATTTGATGAGATAGTTGAAATATCTTATAAAAAGTATTGCAAGTTAATCACTATATTAATAGTTTGATTATTCTAACTAAAGTTTTAAATTAAGGCCGTAATCATTGATCATAATATAATTAATTGCAATTAGGATGTAGTTGCAATTGTCACGTAGTAAATTTAGAGGTTGCTTAATTTGAACTTTACTTTTTTGTTTTAATTTTAAAAATTTTATTTTATGATTTTAGTTTTTTTCAAGCAAAAACGAAAAATTATTTGAATGTAGTATCATTATAATTACAAAATATAATCAAATTAATTTTATAAATTAAACTAATTAAGTTAATTTTGATTTATATAAGATTTGTTAAGAAATTTATTATATTTTTATTAATATAAAAAATTAAATAAGTAAAGAACTGTAAAAATTTACTTATATATTAATATTTATTTTAATGTATATCTTAATTATTAAAAATAATTTTAATTTAAAATATAATTATTAAATAATTTTAAAAATTAAAATAATT
>JAOQMM010000171.1:1883441-1896883 GCA_027563515.1 Erythroxylum platyclados | reverse complement strand
AGTGGGCAAAACAAAACTTTGGCACAACTTTGATTGCAAAAAAGTCGTTGGCACATCTCTGGTGGACGAAACACCCTGATGGCAGAACTTCAGTGGGCCAAATAGCCCCTTGGCAAAACTTCGATGGGCAAAACACCCCAAGGGCACAATTTTAGTGGGCAAAACAAAACTTTGGCACAACTTTGATTGCAAAAAAGTCGTTGGCACATCTCTGGTGGACGAAACACCCTTTGGCACAAATTCAATGCAAGAAAAACCCCGTTGGCACAACTTTGTTGGGTCAAACACCCCGTGTGCTCAACTTTAGTAGGTCAAACAACCTGTTGGCACAACTTAGGTGGACGAAACACCCCGTTGGCCCAACTTCGGCGCACGAAACACCCCGATGGCATGACTTTGGTAGGCAAAACACCGCTTTGGGCCAACTTCGGTTGGCGAAACAACCCTTTGACATAACTTCGATGGGCGAAAAAACCCCATTGGCACAACTTCGGTGAACGAAACACTCCGTTGGCACAACTTCGGTGGGCGAAAAAATCCTGTTGACATAACTTCGTAGGGTCAAACACCCTATGTCCATAAGTTCAGTGGGCCAAACAACCCGTTGGCACAACTTGGGTGGACGAAACACCCCAATGACACAACTTCGGTGGGCCAAACAACCTGTTGGCAAAACTTGGGTCTGCAAAACACCCCGATGGAAAAATGCCGGTGGGCTAAACAACCCGTTGGCACAACTTCGGTGGACGAAACAACCCATTGGCACAACTTCGGTGGACGAAACACCCTATTGGCACAACTTCAATGGACGAAAGACCCCGATGGCATGGCTTCGGTGGGTGAAACACCCCTTTGGCCCAACTTCGGTTGGCGAAACAACCCTTTAGCATAACTTCAATGGGGGAAGAAACACAACTGGCACAACTTGGTTGGACGAAACAACCGTTTGGCACAACTTTGGTGGGTCAAACACCCCTTGTGCACAACTTCAATGGGTCAAACAACCCACTGGCACAAATTGGGTGGACGAAACACCCGGATGGAACAACTTCAGTGGGCCAAACAACCCGTTGGCATAACTTGGGTGGGCGAAACACCCGGATGGAAAAAGGTCGGTGGGCCAAACAGCCCATTGGCACAACATTGGTGGACAAAACACCTCATTGGCACAACTTTAGTGCACGAAACACCTCGATGGCATAACTTCAATGGGCGAAATACCCCTTTGGCCTGGCTTCGGTTGGCGAACCAACCCTTTGGCATAACTTTGGTGGGTGAAAAAACCTCACTGGCACAACTTCGGTGGACGAAACACCCAATTGGTAGAACTTCGGTGGGTGAAAAAACCCCACTGGCACAACTTCGGTGGGCGAAACACCCCGATGGCACAACTTTGATGGGTGAAATAGCCCCGATGGCCTAACTTTGGTGGGCGAAACAACTCGATGGCACAACTTCGGTGGGTGAAACAACCCGTTGTGACAACTGCGATGGGTGAAACAACCCGTTGGCGCAACTTTGGTAAGCTAAACACCACCTTGGCACAACTTCAGTGGGCGAAACACCCCCTTGGCACAACTTCGGTGGGTGAAACAACCCCTTTCGCACAACTTCTATTGGCGAAACGCCCCGTTGGCACAACTTTGATGAGCCAAACTCCAAATTAGCATAACTTCGGTGGGCGAAACAGTCCGTTGGCACAACTACAGAGGGCAAAATACCCCGTTGGCACAGTTTTGGGGGGTGAATTAGCCCGCCTTGTACGCCTACTATGACAACCCCGGGTTTAAGAGTGTACCTAGAGATGGCAACTTGGCCCAACCGGCCCACCCCGAGACTGGCGTTTCTCTAAGAAAATCGAGCCCCAAGATGGGCGTTTCTCTAAGAAAATCGAGACTCCAGACAAGTGTTTCTTTGAGAAAATCAGGCTTTGAGATGGGGATTTCTTTGAGAAAATCAGGTGCCAAGACGAACGTTTCTCTAAGAAAATCAAGTCCCGAGATAGGCATTTCTTTGAGAAAATCGAGCTTCGAGATAGGCATTTCTCTAAGAAAATCAGGTGCCAAGATGGGCGTTTCTCTAAGAAAATCACGATAAAGCAACCACACGCAAGAGGGTGGTGAATTGTGTGTGACTTAAAAAAATTTTGCAAGTTACTTTCGATTTTTATAGAGACAAGTGCCTGTTAAAAGTTAAAAATAATAGAAGCCTATTAAAAGATGGTAGCCTGTTAAACGACAGGAGTCTGCTAAAGAATAAGTCCAATTAAAAACAATTTTAAAACAGAAGCCACCTATTGAAACAAAGAAACCTTTAGTAAGTTATAAACAGAAGGAGCCTGTTAAAAGTGAAGGAGCCTCTTGTTGAAATAAACACACACACAATACAATACGGAAAAGATTAAGAGAGAAGAGGGAGAAGGACGCATTCGATTTATACTGGTCGGCTTACAACCCAAGCCTACATCCAGTCCCCAAGTGTCCAACTTAAGTGTTTCACTATAGAAATCGAATATTAAATTTGACGAGCCTCTCCAAACACACAATTACATATTTTTCAAGGTTCTCCAACCTTCCAATCTAGTACTATTTATCTGCCTCTACAAGCTCTCAACAGATGAAAATATAATTTGCTCGATATGAGCTTCAGTAATCTCTCTTAACAGAATTTTACTTTCTAACGTACAAGAGAATTTTTACAAAGATATCACTTTCAAGAATGTATATTGATTAATTTCAATGACATGACTTCACAAGCTTTTGTATTGTTCCTCTTGTCATTCTACTACACTGGCTCTTCTTTAAATATACATTTCCTTCAACTAGCCATTGCTTCACTTGCATCCTATGTCAACTAGATGGATAATTTCGATGTCATCTTTGCCAAATTCCAGTAATCACAAGACCTTCATAATTAGTAGGATCCTTTCAGATAAACTATTTTTAATAAGATAAGTTCATAAAGAAGGTTCTTACAAGAAAAGAAGCTTATTTTTTACGATCTTACCAACAATTCTTCGATACCTACCTAGATCTTCCAACTACTCTCCTTTATCAACATTAAGTTTTATATTTGGTTTCATGGGACTATCAACTAGCTTTGTTCCTAACAAACCTTTAAAAGATCAAGGATGTACTTTCTTTTAGATAGGCAAATTCCCATCTTCGACATTGCTATCTCGATACCCAGAAAATATTTTAGTAAACTAAGATCCTTTGTTTGAAATTTGGTCTATAGGATTGACTTTAAAGACTGAATTCCTACTTTATCATCTCCAATAATAACAATATCATGAACATAAAAGATCAAAAGAATTTTACCAACCTTGAAGTGACGATAAAACATAGAGTGATCCACACCACATCGATGTAGATCAAACTCTATAACCACTGTACTAAAGCGCCCAAACCAAGCTCTCGGTGACTTTTTTAAACCAGACAAAGATTTGTTAAGGTGACAAACTAGATTAGTCTCCCCCTGAGTAACAAACCCTAGTGGTTGCTCCATAAAAATAGTCCCCTGAAGATCACTATGAAGGAAAGCATTTTTTACATCGAGTTGATGAAGAGGCTAATTATGGGTGGCTGCCAATGTAATGAAAAAATGAACAGATGTTAATTTGGCTACAGAAGAAAAGGTTTCAGTATAATATATACCATACACCTATGTATAACCCTTAGCTTCTAAGGAAGCTTTTAAACGATTAGTCGTGCCATCAAAATTGACCTTAACATTGAAAATCCAATGACAACACACAATTCTCTAACCATGTGGAAGAGTAACTAAGTCCCATTTATTATTAGCTTGCAAAGCCAACATCTCTTCTTTTATGACATGTTTCTATCTAGGATGATCCAAAGCTTCTAAAATTGACTTATGTACAGGTATAAACGACAAAGTGGATACAAAAGCAACATATGATGGTGATAACGAGTTATAAGAAACAAAGTTTGAAATAGGGTGAGATGTACAAGAGCTTCTTCCTTTACAGGGAGCAATAGGCTAATCAAGATCATGGTATGACGGAGTTGAAGATGAAGAAGACAATGGTGACGAGCGTGAATCGTCTTGTCATACTTCATGGTGAGTGCATCAACTATAAACCTGTAAATTAGGATTAGATAGACGTTCCAAAGGAGTTGTATTGCTATCAGGAGCAATATAATTGCCCTCTTCATCAACTTGATGTAAAAAATGTGTTCCTTCGTGGTGATCTTCAGGGTTTATTACTTAAGGGGAGACTAATCTAGTGTCATCTTAACAAATCTTTCTATGGTCTGACTATTGAGAGCTTTGTTAGAAAAGTTTGGTACAAATAATGTAGAGGGCAATATGAGAGAACAAGGATGAGAGGACCTAACACCTTTTGGTGGCAATAGATCTATTAGCAACAGTAAGTTTATCATTATGAGGGGCAAGTAAAGGAACGATATGGTTAAAGTTGGTTATTTTACCTAAATATGATCAGTGGCACCAGAATCTATTACCCATGACTATTTTCTAGGGATATATGAATAGCAGAAGGTTGGGTTACCTTGATGAGCCACAGATGCCATAGAAGAAGATGATGTCTACTAAGCTAACTGATACTACAAATACTTAGTATACTCATCCTAAGATAAAGTAATAGATGATTGTGAATCTGTGGTCAAAGAATGTTCTTCAAGAAATGCAATATAAGGAGCTCACAAATAAGGATATTTATCCCAGCAAGACTTTTCATCATGTCTTCCTTTATCACAGTGTGTGTAATGGAGTCATGAGCCTCTGCCACGTCCTCCTCTAATTTACCCTTTTCATCTTTATTTAATTTTGTTGTCATACTTATTGATGTCCCTAATGGTTTGGCTTGATCCATTCCAATGCGTTTGTCTTTTGTGTATTTGCTTGATTCCTGAAGATACCTTCCTTCATTTGCTTGATTTGGAGTCTAAGACAGAAGTTGAGTTCTCCCATCATACGCATCTCAAATTCCCTATTCATACACTTAGAAAATTCTTTGCACATATTCTCATTAGTAGAACCAAATATAATATCATCAACATAAATTTGAACAATTAGGATGTCATGCTTGTATGTTTTAATGAAAAGTGTAGTATCAACTTTGCCTTTAAAGAATCCATTCGCTATAAGAAAAACACTTAACTTATCACACTAAGCTCTAAGAGCTTGTTTTAAACCATATAAGGTTTTAGAAAGTTTATAGACATGATTGGGTGCATCATGTTTCTCAAAATTAAGGGGTTGATCAACATAAGCTTCTTCTTGAATGAATCCATTTAGAAAAGAACTTTTAACATCCATTTGAAACAATTTGAAATTCATATATGATGCAAATGCAAATAGGAGCCTAATAGCTTTTAGCCTAGCCCCTAGAGCAAAAGTTTCCTTGAAGTCTATGCCCTCTTCTTAATTGTACCCTTTTGTTGCTAATCTAGCTTTATTTCTCACAATAATACTTTATTTATCTAATTTATTTTTGAAAACCCACTTGGTACCTATGATTTGGTGATCACTAGGTCTAGGTACTAAATTTCATACCTTACTCCTCTAAAATTGGTTCATTTCCTCATTCATTGCAAGAATCCAACTTTCATTATTGAGGGCATCTTATATTGTCTTGGGTTCAATTTGAGAAATAAAAGCAATATGAGATACATCTTTGAGATGAAATCTAGTAAGTAACCCTTGTTAAACATCACCTAAATTTTGATTTGGGGGAAGCTCTTTTTGAATTTTCTATCTCTCGAAGTTCCTTATCTTTCTTGCTTTCCTCACTTAATTCGACAATGGGCTCATGAGCAGTTTGTTGGTCTCCTTCAAAAGTCAATTGAGAGCAGTCACTTTATATTATACATTTATACTATACTAAACATCATTGTGAGTAATCACTATGTTATACAAACTTTTTTTTTACTTTAGTGAATGTGGATTAAAAATATGTAAATCTTTTTGTTTTAAAGGAATAAAAGACATAAAAATTCCTTGTAGTTTAAGAAAATTTTTGAAAAAATTCTTTGATCTTTAAAATTCTTGAAAAAACTCTTTTAGTTTTCAATTTTTCAAAAGGAACTCTTTTCTTAAATATTAGTTAAAAATAATTATTAAATACGTGCCATGAATTTTACATGTAATAATCAAATATTATTTACATGATAATTCAACTTAATTTTTAAACTCGAATTAAATAAATTTGACTCAAACTAACAATTTATTATAACTATCTTAAACTATTAATATAAGTCAAATTTAATTAGTTCAAGTTAGGTTTAAGAAGTGAGTGATTATCGTATTAATGACATTTAATTAATCCACGTCTGATATTAATAATCACATATTTCATCGTTATTTTTTAACCAAAGTTTACGAGGAGTTTTCTGGAAAATTAAAAATTATAACAAAAATTCTAGAATTTTTAAAATTATTAAGTTTTTAATTTCTCAAATTACAAAAAAAGGTCTGCATTTTTTGAGCTTATTTTTTACAGTATAAAATTTACTGATATAACTTAGTAATCTTTGCAGACTAAAGTTAAAACGCGCCGAAAGAATAATGCAAACTATTACTTTCGCGTCTAAGAATTAACCCAAAATGTCTATATTCGAGTTTGAAA
The DNA here is from genome assembly GCA_027563515.1 of Erythroxylum platyclados. NCBI lineage: Eukaryota > Viridiplantae > Streptophyta > Magnoliopsida > Malpighiales > Erythroxylaceae > Erythroxylum > Erythroxylum platyclados. Next base: position 1,890,270 of record JAOQMM010000171.1, on the reverse strand, counting down.
CCAAACTTCCCAGTCTTTCTTTGAGATTGGTACGGATTTATCTATTGTGTCTTCAAGTACTTAGGAACATTATCGTATCTCAGGTCGGGCACTGCGAACAAACTAAGTCTTGACAATTTCTTGCATTCCCTTAATTAATGTGAGTGTCTTCTTTTTTTCTTTTTTTTTCCTCTTAGGTTCTAAAAATTAAAAAGAAATTGTAAATAGTAAATCCAATAATTTTTTGAGTCATCTTCATGTAATTTGATTTTTTTTTATTTCAATCCCTCTCCTTTAACAATTATCATTTATAATATTATTTAATTATCACTCTTTAACTCTTCTCATTAAATTTTATTAATTTTTTATTTATTCATACTTTATTTTAAGCAAAAGGTTAAAATATAATAACCGAATAATATAATAAAATAATTAAAATATAAAAAGTAAAATTTTATTATATTTTATACTAATTTTAATCATAATCATATTGCCTCTAATATTCATTATTTATTAAAAGTAGTGATTCAATTATTTCAAGCTATTGTCCTCGCATTATATATATTAAAATGCACAAAGACGAACTTTGTCATGTTTATTTTCTTAAGAAATTCATACTACACGATCAATTATGTAAATACTTGTAACGAGAATCCTTATCACTAGATTATAACTTCTACTTGAAATTACCTTCTAAGCATAAACCTTGTGTTTTATTATTATTCATCTCAAAACAAATCGGATAAGCATATAATTTGCAGACAAAGTATCGCCGACAATTGTTACAAATACTGAGAACAGTTATATAAAATAATGGCTTCCAGAACTTCGGAAAAATCCAAAGCTATGGTAGACGCTGTCTAAGATATACTGCGGACTTGATTTTCCTTTTGACAAACTCTATCTATTATATTTCATTATTTATTTTATTTCGTTTTTCCTACTTTTTTCGGATAACTTAAATTAAGAATTTACAAAAAAAAATAAGGAACAAATATCCTATTTATAGTATTTAGTATTTTAGTTCTAATTTTCTACATGCAAGTAAATGATATGCAAAACTAAACAAATTAGAGAAGGAAAAGGACAAGCCTAAGTCTCTTAAATTGCTGATAGATCATGATTAGAGCTCACTTTGGTGAGGATCTGTTGCTTTCTCAGATAGTGTTTTCTTAACCTTCTCTTTAGTCTTTTGCACTGTTTCTCCGGCGAATTTCGCCGCCGTTCTCGCTGAATCCTCCACGGTTTCTTTGCTCTTCTCCAAGCTCACTGCAACAGCCTCTTTCATCTTCTCTCCAGCTCCGGCACTTTCTCTATTCTCTTCAGTCTCGACGCGACTTCCTCTAAAACTGACGAAGCCCCAGAATTTTATCAATCACCTTAAGAATCTGAAAGTATAAATGGTGGGCACAAAAGGGTATTCGTTAGTTTATGAAACTCACTCGAGATTTGGAGGAAAGATGCTTGCTTGAACTTGATTCGTCATGGTTTTGAGTCTCTCCCAATAACCTGAAAACAAACTTCTAAACATCTCTGAAACAGTTGGTCTCTTTGCTCGATCCACCTGCTGTGTGGGTCCTTCATTTCCTTTGGTAGCAACGAAGATGAAGAACAAGAATAGTGTTACGAGGACAGCAGATTTTCCAACCAAATTCATCAGTTCAGAATTCAGGTGGTAAATAATGCACTGAAAGAGCTTATTTTTCGGTAAGATGAACCAAGAATGAAGAGATGTTTTAATAACTTTTGATGATGATTATAAGATAATGTCAAGAGAAAATATGTACTTTTAAGATGATATTATAAGAATATGACACGTTCGTAGGTTGCACTAAAATACAAAACGTGTCATCCTTGTAGGCTTGGTTACTGTACGGCTTTTATGATTCTAGTACACATGGAGGCTTCAGTTTGTTCTATCTTTTATTGTAAAATAATTTATGTAAGTTAGCTAATTTTGATACTTTTTAAGAGATTTAAGTAGACACCAGAAAGAGTTCGCAAACTTTAGTACTTTTAAGAGATTTTAGTAGACATGGCAAAAGGCTTTGAATTTAACAAATTTTAATGAAATTTTAAGTTGAAATTCAATAAAAATTTAATATCAAAATGAACTTTACTAAAAAAAATTATCCTAAAAATTAAAAAATTAAAATTTATATGTTTAGATTTTTTATATAACTCTAAATTTGGATTATTTGAAATTCAATCAATTTTAAATATTCTAGAAAAAATTAACAAATTTGAGTTGGGACTCGCTGTTATTATTTGTAAATAGGGATTAGTCGGGCTCGCCCACGGCTAAGTGGCCCGTAGCCCATGGCTCGACCCAGCCACGGACTAATGAGCCCGTGGCCTACCCATAGCCTGACGGCCAGGCCCACCCTTTGTCTACGTTATTTTTCAAAAAATATTTGACAAAATAGCGTCGTTTTATACATTAAAGGAGGGTTACGGTCTGGGTTGGGCTAGCCCGCCCTCAGCTCGCCCCTGGCCTGTGGCCCAGACGGGCCAAGGGGTCTTGGCTCGCTGCCCGGCTAACCCAAACCAAACGCGAGTCGGGCCAAAAATGTCATCCCTATTTGTAAAGTTAGACAAAAAGATTAGTACTCTAATCGCATCATTAAGTGTACACGTCCTTATTGGTACATGAGATGGATTGTGAGTAATATACAAATTTTATTACTTAGAACTAACAGAAACTTTCTATACATAGAAGAAGATATTTGTTCTCTCTTATATTTGAAAATGGTAGCTCTTTCATTTTCTAAAAAAATCGTTACTTTTGTATTTCAAATAAATTTAGATTTGGAAATAACCCTCTTTAAATATTCATTTATTTTAGATATAAATAGCAATATAATGATTTCTTAAGTAGCAAAAATATCCAAAAAAATATTAAGTAAAATAATAATTAACAATTTTATTTTTAAAAAATATGCCTATTTTGCTGTGAACTATAGAAGGTTGGTGAAAATATTGGTAGTCACAATGGGAGCTTTTTATTGAAAGAAAGTTAGTAAAAAAAAAATAGAAAATTTTCAAATGAAAGAAAATTGAGACTATGTTTGAAGTATGTAAGTGAAGAAAAAGATGTTAGATTTTAACTACACCATCAAAATCACCCTCAACAAGATAAAGATCAATTAATTTAGGATTTTAAGTCGTTGAAAGAGAAGTGTTTCGAGTGTGGCAGAAGAGGGGAGAACGATATGTTAGGGGTTTTGGTTACCTAATTTAATTTTATATTATTTTATTAAAATGTTATGTGAATCTGGCATGACACGTGGAATCTTACAAGTACCATAATATAGCTAACGTGATTTGTCACGTCCGTATCATTAACTAAAAATTGTATAACGTTTATGATTTTTTTTGTAATTAACCCATTAGATAACAAAGAAAAGTTATTATTTTTAAACTCATCTAATCTATGAATGATGTTCAGTTCAGACAACTTGGCTAATGAAAATTGTTCAATAAAATAGTATAATGAGTTTTTGGGACGTTACTCTTAAATAGTTTGATTAAGAGTTTAATTTTTAAGAGAATGAGTTATATAAAATCGCTAACCTATTCTATTTTGATTAACATGAGGGATTTGGTTTGAAGTGATTTTCACATTTCCTCATTCATTAACATCTAAATTTTGGTGATTATGTGATGAATTACTCATTGTTTTAGATATAGTGAAAATATTAATTAACATTAATAAATATAGTTATTTATTACAGTCAATTACTATTTATTATCAGAAACAGTCACAGTAACTTAGCGATCTAATATGATAATTTGAAAGCTTAGCTTCTGTGTAAGAATGATTTTAAATTGTGATTTTCACAATTACGTTTATATCATCTGTAATTATCGTAATCACTGGTAACTATAACAAGTACTTAAAACACTAATTGCAGAGAGTGCTTGTGGTTATGGAAACCATTTTGAACAGGGGTCCGGTCTTGAAACAACAGCATTAAGCACAGGCCTAGTCAACAATGGAGCAACCTGTGGAGCCTGTTTTCAGTTGGTCTGCACAGAGTCACGTTGGTGCAAGTAGGGAGTTCCATAAAACAGTGTAACAGCTACCAACTTTTGCCTTCCAAATTTCGTGGAAGGATCCTGATGCAACCCACCACAAGAACATTTCGATCTGTCCTTGCCCATGTTCCTTGAACTTGCACCGTACAAAGGTGAGATTGTCCCAGTTTATTACAGGAGGGTTTCATGTCACAAACAAGGTGGCATCAAGTTCCAGATAAATGGGTTATTGGTTGCTGGTGTTAGTGTACAAATTTGGTAGGGATGGATAGGTTGTTGACGTTAAAAATCAAAACTCCGGTTGGACACGAATGAAACGAAACTGGGGTCAATCCTGATTCATAGTGTTTTCAGCTTCATGACACAGGAATGGATCTTCATCACTCTTTATCTTCTGTTATTTGCATTTTGTATCCGATAGGCACCAACATTTTGTTCTGATTGTACTTTACCAAATGGTATCATCACCAAAGAGTTAAAAGAGTTCATTTTATTCATTTGTTATTGATGATTAATTGTCAGCAGTTTCCTATTTGTTTACCTTTAAAATGTATTTTTTTAGTAGGTATTTTTTGAAAAAGAAAACTTTTATTGGTATACGATAATAGGTTTTTATCCAAATTAGTTTATTTGTATCTTAATTAATCCATCTCCTCAATCTGATAAAAATTTATAGTCTATGTTGAATTTAGAAAATTTAAAGATTTTCTTATAAAACATTTTAATCGTAAAATTAATAAAATGAATCTTTTTTACAATAACAACAATATCATCCAGTAGAAATCTTGTTAACACACGGGATCTGAAAAAGTCAATAGTATATAGTCTTACCTTTAACTAGTTAAGAGATCATTTCTAAACTTTTTTTATATATTAGGTGCTCAAAATAAATCAAAAATAGGTGCTTTGTATCGAAAATAAATATTTGAAGACTTAATATTATTATGCTAACTAACCAATCAAATATTGAGAATTTCTCCAAGAAAATAAGAAAAATTAAACTCAATTTAATAAATATCCCACATCCCTAGAACTTCAGCTCCAGAAAGAAAAAAAGAAAAAAGCCAAGCAAGCTGTTAGACACTTACTGCTCATAAGAGTAGAGACTTTCTATACTTAATGCCAATATGTCACCACCCCCCTTTTAACATAAAAATGAACATTCATGCACAAAAGAGATATACTGTTTTTAGCACTTAGGCCAAGTTACTTAACATTTGGATAAGTCATAGCATGAAGTAAATTCTATGTGATTCATGAAACAAGGTAATATCTTTTCGTTAGACATGAAATGAAAGAAAAAAAATCGTAAATTAAAAAAAGGGTTAGATGATGATATGTCATATAATTTTATGTCTTTATAAATTATTATATAAATATTCAGGTTAAATATGAGGCTATTTTCAACTTTTCACTAAATATAAAAATTATCTTTCTAAAATTTGATTACTAAAAATTGAACCTCAAACAAAATTTAATGTTTGATTTTACATATCTTTAAAAATTTACGGAAAATATGTACCTCAAACATAAATTCTAAGAACTCTAAGGTAGGTAATGGGCCAGGTTGGGGTTGAGCCCGTTCGCCTGTGGCCTGTGGGCCGGGCCCCAACCCGACAAGCCCAAAGCAGGCTGGGCCAGCCCATCTCGACATTAGTTTTTAAAAAAATTCAAAAAACTACTTCATTTTGTCACTCTCGATCAGGGACAGCCCAAGCCCGAGCCCGAGCCCATCCCATAGCCCAGTTGAGCCAAGATATCTAGACCGTTGATTTCGAGTTGGGCCAAGTCGGGTCCGAGCCAACTTGCCATGCCCGGAGAACTCACAAATTAAATTGCGCAAAAAAATCAGTATGACAATTTGCATTCCAAAACCATAGTTTTCATCCCTTTTTTGGTGTTGCTTAAGAGAAGGGACATAACTGCATAATTTGAAAGATGCTACCTTTTAATCCAAGAAATGGATCCCACATTTATGATTATTACTATATTACATTTTGACTATGGTTAATATTTATAGTTATATATGGACATTCGAAATTCTGTTGAACAGCCATATCAAAAGAAGTTATTGCTATTTGGTGTATTTGGTGATGATATGATTAGGACAAGTTTGAGAATGACGTACAATTCTTATTAAAACGTCAACTTCAAGAAAACTAGATATGATTATGTTCATTTTTACTTGAAGTGGTTGAAATGTTCTTTATAAGACAAAACTTATTGAATGTGAATATGACAATTATTTCAACAATTATAATAGAACTTACTACGATGGTTGGTAATACTTCATTCACATCAACCAATTTGGATTCAATCTTCTAAAGTAAGAATAACGTCAAGTTTTCCTTTTAAATAATTCAACGTAATGAACACTAAAAGTGAAATTAATTTTTTCTTCGTTTGATATTGCTTGGCTTATCATTTATGCAATCAAAATTTTGGAATTGTTTTAACAAAATGTGAAGAATAAAGGATAAGAAACAATATAAGTTAAAACTTATGTTCTAAAAATCGAACCAGCTCGACTAATTTAATAGTGAAAATTTTGAATCAGTCAACTTTTTAGTTTGGGTTTCAATTTTTTGATTTGATTTGATTTAATAATTTTTTTGTTAAAAATCAATAAGTTTATTAATTAATTAGCTAATTTTTGTAAATTAATTATTTTTTATAAACAAAAATAAACAAATTAATTTTTATTTAATAGTCTCTTTTGTAGTCAAACTTTAAATTTTTGGATAATTTTCAGTCATTTTTTAAATTCTTCAATTTTATTCAATGTTTAACTAGTTTAATGACAGTTAATACC
>JAOQMM010000171.1:1849656-1868108 GCA_027563515.1 Erythroxylum platyclados | reverse complement strand
TAATAATAATAATAATAATAATAATAATAATACTAATAATAATAATACTAATAATAGTAATAATAATAATAATAATAATAATAATAATAATAATAATAATAATAATAATAATAAGTAGGGAAATGCTTAGGCTACATCACGAAGAGGTAAGTTCTACATATTTAAATGTCTAGGTTAAATACAAAAGGAAAATGCTAAAAGACTTATGAGAACGACAAAGATCTCTTTATGTGAGGTCATTTATCCATATCCATCAAATACTAGATTATCATTTAATTTTTTATAATTTAATACCATCCTTGCTTTATTTCTGATTATTTCTTCATGGTTTCTAACCCTAAAAGCTAAGGAAAATGAGTGGATTTACTAGGCCTAATTATCTTTAGATTTTCTAATTCAAGAAGCGGTTTTTTAAATTCTTCTTGATCTTCTAAATTATATCTCATAGCGGTGACTCTAATCATTTTTTGCTTATCTATCATTTCTATGTTTGTTTCTTCTCTATTTTTATCCCAAAATTGTAATAGGTTATTAACGTATTTTTTATTTATCTTCTATTTTACTAACTTTAGTCCATCTTTGATGGTTTTTAGTTGCTAATTATTATTTTCTATAATATTTTCTGTTTTTAATGAAGGTATTCCTTTTGAAAAGATCGATTTTTCTTTATATCCTACACCACGCTGGGTTGTGCAAGGTTTAAAGGGAATCAAAGTAAATAGAGCATAGTCAGTTTTGATTAGAGTAAATATGATCCAGTGACCACAATGAGTTCTAAAATGTAATTTTTGTTTAATAGTATCAAATAATATTATACGAAATAATTGGAGAAAGTTATTTCCTAAAATAATATCAGTTTTGGTATCATAAAAATAAAAGGTTGAACATTTATTAAAAATGATCCTAATAGGACTTAGGGTTGAGCAATACCATTAGATAAATGTATCTTATTGTTGAAAATATCTAATCCCATTATATTTTTTAAGGTTTCATGATATTGTTTTTTAAGGTTTCATGATATTGTAAAGGAAAACAACTTGGTTTACATAAATAAGAACCAACGCCACTATCTATATAGGCAGTAAAGTATTTGACTCTATAATTTATATAAGTTATTCTGAGTGGAATACAAATACTAGTAGGACTAGCCATTATCTAGGAATATATATTATATTATTGTTATAGGATAGTTGTATTCCATATTAAATTATCTTATAAGTTTGAACTTGTTCCATAAAACTAATTCCTAGCATTATTTCTAAATTGAATCCTTCATTTCAACTAATAATTTTGTTGGTATTTTATTATCTCGTATCTTAATATTGGTTTATATGGTGATCTATTTGATGTATTTCACCATTGAAATTTATATATTGATAATGTTCATTTAATTAGAAACTTAGTAAATTACATATTAGATTACGATTAATATAACTTCCACTAGCTCCGGTATGGATTAAGATGATAGGGGGAATATAATTTGTACCATCAAAATATTCTCCTTTGCTTTTATAATTAGAACTTATCTTTCTTTTAGCTCTTATAAAAGTATTAGCATATCGTTTACTACTTGAAACACAAGTTTCTTAATAAGATAATCTAGGTAATAATTTATTATGAGAAGTTAGTAAGGAATGTTGCTGTAAATCTAATGAAAAATCATCTTCAAGGTCTTCTACATGTGTGATATAAGGAGGATATATTCTTTCAACTTCAGAAAATAATTTTGAAAAGTCAGTAATATATTTGTCTACAAAGCATTCCATATGATGAGTATTTGAAAAAGCATAAGATATCATGTATATAATAGAATATGGTCTATTTCCATCTTTAATTAAATCTTTTATTTTAAAGTCCTGGATTAAAGAGAGTGTTTCATTAAAATCTTTATCTTGAATATTATAAGACATCTTAAGATAGGTATTAAACAAATTTTTTTTATAGTGAAAATTGCCTCTCAAAATTCCCATACAAGCCTCTTTTCCATTGTGAATTCAATCATCTAGTATTGCTAAATTTGTAGGACTACCTATTCCTTCTCTAAAAGAAGATCAAATTATCATTTGTATGCATCTGATATGCACCCAACCTATTTTGTCCCTAATTTATTTGGGAATGTGATCAAGTTTTCGGAAATATCTCTTTTAGATAATAGAGGAATCATTACTTTATTAGAAATTAAACTAATATCTAGGGTTTTTTTCTTTAAGATTAATATCATAAAACATATGGTGTTTTCTATAGTTTAACCCTATTTTTTCTAGAAAGGTCATATTAAACCCACTATAAGAATTTATAAAAAGCATAGTATTCTAAATCTTTTTAAGCATTTTTCTATCACTAAGAGCTTCTTGACTGTATTCTCCATGTTTTTCAAATGTTTCTACTACATGATCTATTACTTGCTTATCAGCTTGAATGTTAGAAAATTCCCCTATTTCACTCATATATTTTAGAATTTGAGGTTTCTTTGTATTCTATATTTGTTATTATAAAAATTCTTTCTTCAAAAGAGCTTTCTTCAAAAGTATTAATTCTAATAAAATCTTCATTTTCTATCATTTCATTTATTTCATCACCTATTTTGATTTTCTTTTGATTAAATCTTTTAGGACATTCATGAATGTAGTGCCCTTTTTCTTTACAATAATAGCATTGACATTAAGTTATCTTTTTATTTCTTCTAAACATAGATTTGTTATTATCTTTGTATTCTATATTTGTTATTATAAAAATTCTTTCTTCAAAAGTATTAATTCTAATAAATTCTTCATTTTCTATCATTTCATTTATTTCATCACCTATTTTGATTTTCTTTTGATTAAATCTTTTAGGACATTCATGAACGTAGTGCCCTTTTTCTTTACAATAATAGCATTGATATTCAGTTATCTTTTTATTTCTTCTAAACATAGATTTTATAGGTTTATATCCTTTCGTTTTCTTATAATATTTTGCTTTACGTTTCTTAAAATATCTTTTCTTAAAGTACTTTTTGCTTTTATATTTCTTCTTTATCTTATTATAATAATAAGGATTATCACATCCTATCATAATAGGCATTTTTATATCATAACAGCATAAAGAAGATTTTTTCTTTATTCCTTTACTTTTTTTTAATAATATAACATCATCACACCTTTTCACTTAATTTATCTTTTAAAAAAGAGATTCTTTTTCCTAAGGTATCTACAAGTCTAAGATTGTAAGTTGCCTTTAATGTACTTCTCCAAGAATCAAGGATCTTTAGGTAAAACATTTTTAAATAAAGTTGCGTATTATCTACTTAATTATAAATATGGTAATAATAATCTCAGAAAATACAAATATATCTATTGATTTCAAACATGTCATATAATCGCAGTCTTTGTAACACTATAGCATATTTTCCTATAGTAGTTGTATCTTTTAAAATATTTCCTTTTCTAACAAATTCTAATAAAAAAGTTTCAGCTGCTCGAGTTATTAAATTTGCTATATGATTATATGGATTAAATATAGAGTTTTTTGAATTCTCATCTAATTTTTCCAAAATTTGAGGAAATATTGACCAAAGTTTTTTTTTAAAATTGTCTCATTGTTTTATAATCCATTTTATTAATAACTATAGCAACTCGTAAAGTAGTTTCCCATTTATCTATCGCTTATTCTATATTTTGGATGTAATTTATATCTAAATACATTCCAAAGGATTTATAGCTTTTATTCTTATTTTATCTATCGGAATAAAACCATCTTTATCTTTAGTCATCATATGAGTTCCAGTATATCCTAAATTAGGTTTATTAAAACTTTGTGAAGGATAACTAGGACATGGATTTCTAGAAGTACTAGGTATATCACTAACATTAGGATTCTAGTGAACATTTTAACTATATCAGGTTTTATATGGGCAAAAGGGTCACTTTTGACCATAAGTTTTGTACCAATCAACAAATTTGACCTAAACATTCTAGAGTGAACAATTCTAACCCTAACATTTTAAAAACTTTAAATTCTAACCCCACCCTGACAGAAAATTTAAATCCCTCCGTTAAATGCTAGATCAACACTGGCTTGACATTTTTTAAAATATTTTTATTATTTTTGTGAGTCACATGTGTCACGTCATTGTTGATAAGGCAAGATGGGACCCACTTTTAAAACCTATATTAAAATTTTATTTGTTTATAAATATAAAACTACTTTTTTATTTAATTTATTTATACTCTCTCTCTCCTACCTCCTCCTCTTTCTTCTTCTTCTCCGCCAAGTGCTCGTCTGAAACTATTATATATTAACCAAATAATAACATTTTGTAACCATACAAAGCAACGTTAACTCTTAACAAGTAATTATAAGTAATTATGAGACCATTGATGTATTCTTATCCTTCATTCCTATTGTTGTTCCTAGAGAGAGACAACGACCATCATGGTAATTGTTGTTTTCTATAACGGACATAGCACAACGTAAACAGACCACTTGACAAGGATATTATTGTAAGACGAACAATGCATATTGGTTCTTTGAGAAGTATGAGGTAATGCAACATTTCTCCATTGAACCATGTTAATATTACCCTAAAAGCAGGTTGGTAATCTGCTGGAGCTCCTCCACCTAAGTCACCTCCGCGAGGACCACCACAATACCCTTCTCTGTCACCAAACCTAGGTCAATCTCCTTCAAAGCGAGGTGGGCCTCTATACGAGCGAAAGAAGGCATTAAATGCACATCAAACAACCAAGTTGGATTTGTAGAGAATGCTTAAACCAAGGAGTAGTGATCATGAAATAAATATTAACTCCCATGTCTTAGGTGCATTGCGACCGGACATAAAGGCCAAATGATGCCAAAGTTTGCATATCATGCCACTGAAGCAACGTTAGAGCACCTTAAGCAACAAAAGAGGGAGTGGAACACCATGTACACTCATACCTCTTTGTCATACACTAATAATCGTTCAAAACAAAGAACGGAAGCGCCAGTTTGAAAACAAAAAACAAAAGGATAAGACTGACCTCCTTCAAAGCCACCGCCAAACAAGACCAAACAACCAGAAACAAAGTTGAGAGAGTGAGATGCTCTGGGGCATGGGAACGTTGAATCACCGTCCGGGTCAGACAGTTTCTGGCAAGAAACTGTGTCAAGCTGAGACACCTGCTTGTATACACTCAACCATGGCAACTGTTGATTGTTGATGATAGAAGACTTAAGGGCATCCACTGATGCGGGTTCCCACTCCCTCCTGCATATGGACTCCCACAGCGCATCAGAGCTTGTCAAAGACCTGAACCTTTTATAGGTCATGGCAAAGGAGAGAATTGAATCAACAGGAAGAAGAAGCAAGATTGTGAATAGATGGTCTGGAGCTAAATTAACTATCGCTGGTGGTGATGATCCATTACTGATACCACTGCTAGTCTCACCCATGAATGAAACAGCCATGTTGAGGATATGGCTATTGTCTACTCCGTTATGTCAATTATTCTTGAGCAAAGGGAAGAGCTCTGAACTGGGTTTGCGTTGTTTTGTGGATTTTGTTGAAATTGTTGTCCTTATGATTGAAACGGTGAAAAGAAGAAGTTTGTCTTGTTCTTGACCTGGTAAAAATTGAACCATTTTTACGTTGATGGTTGAAAAAAAAATCAATCTTTTATCTCTTGTCTCATTCGAGTGATTCAGCAAATGATAAATTCTTCTCCTTTCGGAAAGAGATGGATTGCAGACATACGAGGGGACCCCATTTATTTCGTCTGGCATGTGAAATGATGAACTTTTGTACACTGTAATGCCATGGATTAGCTCGTTCGTTTCCTCTGAATGTGACACAATTAAGTAGGGACGGCTGGTGGTGGTCCGAATCGATAACTCCGTTCGACACAATCCAAAATTCGACCAACTTATAATGAAAATAATATCATTTTAATATGAACGAATTCAGGTCAAACCGAAACTAGATTAACTCGAACTTAATTCAACGATGTGATAGGCTTGCTCAAACCTAGATCACTTCCTTATGAGTGGATTAAGAAAAGCACCTGTAGAAGTCTCTATTGGTAAGGTAATACTCATTAATGAAATGCTTGATTACTAGAAAGGCACTTCCAAAAAGCATTAAACCTGACAAGACATCATTGCCAATGTTCATGTTTTAAATTCATAGTCCAGCTTCAAAGTTTCAAGGAAATATCTAAGCTTTCTTTCTTCTGATATATTTAGTAATAGTAATATGTCAGATTACTATGTATAGGCCCTAGTTTTGACTGATATGGCCTGCTCTATAAGCAACTCGTTGCTCCATAGGCATTTTTAGGAAACCAAAAATGGAATCTTTAGTAGCAAAACATAAAATTAAACTAGCAGATGATAAAACAGCATTCACTTTGATGCTTCTTTTTACGTTTGAGATATGGAAAATTAACTCCCAACTTCTGCAATGTAACATATAAACCTCAGAAAGATTTATTCACATCAGAAGACATTGGATCATATATATTAGAGCAAAACTAGCAACAAGAAGAGGGTCATTTGTTTGTTCTCACATTATTGAAATCATATGGAAGTTTGAGGGAAAAGGAGGAGATAACTTCTACAGTTTTTTCCGTGGCAGAATAGTTATTTCTGAAGGCTGCGTACTTGGCCTTTATTTATCAGTTTTGATAAAGCAGCCTTGGCTTCCTCTAATGTTTCAACAGAATGCCCCTCATCAAATGATACCCTCTGTATGTTGAACTGCAAATATAGACAAAGTACATAATCTTTGCCTCTAGAGAAAATAAGAAAAATGTAAAACCAAAACAAGGACTGAAACTCAAAGAAAGGAGATATTTACCTGTGTACCTTGTCGGACCCGTATGTCAGTTCCTTTACTGTCTATGGATATGAAAGCAGCATCATCCACCTCCATTTCAGCAGACAACAGCTCTTTAAGTGGTTTTGAATATAATGCATTCAGCTCCTGTGACATAAACCGATTACCAAACAAATCAAGCTTTTGTTAAACACTAAATCAACACGTGAACTTTGTACGGCATGGAGGAGATCAAGGGCCATGAGAAGAATATGGACAAATGCAACATTATAAGCTAAAAGATCAGGAGTAAGCACAAGAAGACATTTCCAATTTCAGACTTTTTGTTGTCACAGGATGAACTAAGCCATCTCAGAATTAACTAAATCTTGGTTGAAGTTCATAATTAAAGGAATCTACAAACAAAACTCAAATTTATTTCTGAGAGAGGAACTTAATGCAGACTTTACATAATAAACATATTATTGACAGATTGATTAGAATTTTCTTTGGTAATGGCACATTATTCTTTAATAACTCATTTCATGTATAGGCTTGAAAATTCTTAAAAACAAACTTCAGTACCTAACTTGGTGTTCTGAAAAGTTGTAAATGAAATCCTATAAAGCATGTAAATAATACTCGAGTCTACAAACAAGGCCCTTGAAAACATTCTTTTTCTAGTTTTAACCAGGACTGTTGGAATGAAATCCAACCTCGGAGCAAATTATACTAACTAGAATTATATCTGCATCTTCTTTGAATATGAAAATTCTAACTTAAAAATTGCAAGAATTGCAGAACAAAAAAGATACTTAGTTAAGAATAAAACAAATGTCAGGAGAGAAATAAAACCATCAGCAGTCAGAACCTATCAAAACTTATATCTGACCTTTAGAATGGGTTCTCCACCATCAAGAGCAATCTTATCAGGTTGAAGGGCCTCATATTCCTTAACATCAACCCAAGCAACAGTGCCAAAGCCTCCTATAAAATATATGTCACTGACAGTTGCATATGTTAGTTCTTGTTATCATAATTGGGCTGCAAGAATGGTATTCACTTAATGCTATTTTGAAAAAAATAAAAAATTAGTTAAGTTTCATTATTAGAAAAGGTAAACATTTCTATTTTGAATTTTCTTTATTAATTCAGGGTTTAATTCTATCAAAAAATAATAAGAATCCTTTTTAAATACAATTCTATTATTAATTTGGAAATTTAGTAGGATTTCCTATTCTATTAGGATTAGAATTTCAAGAATTTTTTTTTCTTATATATGTTATACTTTCACCATTCAAAAAATAATTAGGATAGACTTATTTTTCAAGTGTGACATTTTTCTTTCTAAGAGTGACTCTTAGATATTTAACAGTGATTCCTAAACACTGGAAGTGACTTCTAGAAGCCAATTAGTTCGATTCCAATAACTGTGTTCGTAGCAATTCCTAGATACTTCATGTATTTTCATTGTACTTTTTATTTTCACCCTCAGTTCAAAGTTTCAGCAGCCCCTATTTGCAGTTTATAGTACTCATCTGTTCGTCCTACATCACTATGTGCCTTCCTTGTAAGAGATTGATGTCATGATCAGCAATTAAAAGGGCAGTGAACCAAAGTTATAGGATCTTATGACAGCTAAGCTCGCATTAAGTTGAAAAATGTTTATAAACCCAGAAAAAACAGTGTCTTGGATACTCACAGAATTTGCCATAGTCAGCCATCAACAATAATATGTAGTCCAATAACCACCTAGCTAAAAATGCAAATAGTGACAACTTTTGCACAACTGGTCAAAATTGTATAAACTTCAAAGGAACTATAATATGGTTCAAAACAAACCTTATATTCTGCATTCGGAAATAATAGAAATTCCCCCACTGCTGGGAAGGCCCTTGTTGATGCTTTGCTATATACTGCTTGTGAGCCCATTCCTGATTGCAAAATGCCAAAATGTGACAATTGAGACTGAAATTTACAAAAGCGCAACGATGCACATCGGACATTATATAAGCTGGTTCTCGTGATCAGGTAGAATGAATCAATCTGAAAGTTGAAGCTTAAAACTGGATCAACCGCTAAATGACTTTATCAACAAGACAATAAATGCAAGTTATTCATTAAAAGGTTACAAGTGTTACATCTCACAGCCATGTGATTTATGGGAACGAAATCAAAAGACTTAACACTTCAAAGAATACAACAAAAATACACTTCAAGCATGTGTCTACCAGGGTATACATGCATGTGCAAAGTTGGGCGGTGAATCAAGGTAGATGGAAGTAGGTGCATATATGTGTGAGAGAGACAGAGAGGGGGGGAGTCGAGTGAGATAAAAGTCGTACCTGTTGATTTTCTGGAAGTGGGAAGACATCACCAAAGATTGTTACTCTTGCATTTGATAATCCACTCCAGCCAGGTATCTACCAAATCCCAACATCAAAGTTCATGTATGAAGCAAAACAAACCAAAAAATTTGAAGTATGAAAAAGAGACATCTAACCTGTACAACAAGTGAGCATCTAGGGTCTCTTAACAAATTTCTTGAGTGGATGGACAATGGGGAAAATGAAAAAATAGGATCTGCATATGGGGGAAATAATACAATTAAGCAAGCGATAAGCTGACATATAAGACTATGGATTTCAACATGAACACGGAGAGTAATGGGCAACAGATCTACTCTAGTACATTAGCATTCTTAATACTTATATAGATACTTTTCAGGTTAACAGACCAAAGCATCATAACCAGGCAGGATATACCATATAGCAGGAAAATCCTCAGCCATTTGAACTTCATTATGCTATATAACAGGTAGAAACCTATTAAGAAGAGAAAGATCACACATTTGAATCAAATACTAAAATATTTTGTTGACTTACGTCCTGTTGAATCTGGTGCAAAGTCTACTAGGGAACCAAACGGATAACCTTGCCGCCGGTGGTGCATTCGAGACATTACAGTGCACAGATGTGCAAATCTCGCCTTAATAAGCAGGAAAATTTGGATATTTAATACAAGTTGATTGAGGTAATTCCTTCAAAAATCATTGCAACAGAAGATTTCAGAGCTAAGGAACAGCCTTACCTGCTCCATCAGATTTCGAACAGCTAAGGCTGGTGGAGGTAAGCCATGAGCAGAGGTTGCAGTCTGCACTCCGCCAGATATTGGAGTTCTAAAAAGTCCAGCTCTAGTTCCACCACCTGTTCCGCTTCCATGCAGGACCGAAAGTGGTTTCTCAGGCTTTATTACTTCCTCTGCATCCATTTCCCCCCTTTGATTTTTTATTAAATCCTTCATGATATCAGAGAGGCCATCAATACCAAGCTGAAGTAGCGATTTGATACATCCACTAACTTTCTATGTCATGAAAACCACATAATGCACATATTATATAAGGATGCACTATTCCCATCAAAAATGGCAAAGTACAACAGAATCTGACTATTGACCTGTAAAGGTAAAAGTATACAAAAACTGAACAGTCAACAATTGCAAACCAAACTCTAACTGTCACAGAAACTCAAAAACCAATGTTGAGAATTTTTATGTTATAGCACTTTTCATTGATTTAAAGAACATGAAAGACTTTCAGTACGAGAAAATCTACAACAATTACATGCCAACGTCTCACAATTAGGGAGAAAAGGAAAACTAATTTGTAAGAATTCAGATTGATTCAGCTTATACAAACAAAATAAATACTTGAAAACTGAAAACTACAATGGTCTAGAACATAATTAGGAAGAACATATGTGAAATCTAATGGAGCTCTGAAATGCCAAGAAATCATAAATTATTCGAAAAGAATGCAAATTTTTCATCATGTGAAAAGTAAATATAAAAACTTCAAGTCCCCTGCTTTTATATACGAATTTCCTTAAGAGTAAAACATCAACGTATCAAACCATCCAACACAGACAAGAAGACACCAAGGAAAATGAAATTAGTATGATGGGAATTTAGTTGCAAATTAAGGTGATTGTCTACGAGTGATTACATGGGACAAAGAGTGAGCCTCATGGGAAACTAAGCCAGACCCATTATCAATCGCACTCTGCTCTTCACTGTCACCACCGTGCAACTCAGAAGCTTGACAACGAACTTCGCGAAGGCAGAGAAAACCAGGAGTTTCGGCAGCTTTAAGAGACTCAGTACGATGTTTGACAAGTTTCAATGAAACAGAAGATAAGGACGAGGAAGAAGAAGATGGGATGTTAAGATCAGGGCATGTTTCCCGCAATCTGGGGGCGAATACTGAGCTTGAGACAGCCTCCATAGTCGCTGGAAGTAGAAGCTTAGTGAGGGTTATCAAAAGCGCAGTTTTTGTTCCAACTTAGAAGCTGAATAGAGGACAAAAACAAAAGAAAAGAAGTAAGAACAAAGCGAGAAAAAGAAGAGAGAGCATCTTTTTTCTACTCTAAAATAATTATTTTTGTTTTTAAAAAATTAAAGATTGTTTCAGGTTTTTAAATTTAAAAATCAAAAAATTTTAAAAAATGTGCTAATAAAATATTTTGAATAACAAATATTGTCTTACTAATGGTTTGATGTTAATACTCATAATTCGATGTTAATCTACATGCTCTACTTTGCACCTAAATACATGATATAATATCTCATTATAATCCTATCGTTCTCAATTTTGCTATCTAAGCATTTGGCACCTTTAATTAGGGGTGATAATTTTTTATCAGTCCTGTCCAACTCAGTCTCGTACGAAGTTAATAGGTTCAGTCCGAGTTAATTACATTTTGAGCTAGATTCGAACTTTTTTTTAATTTCAAACTTCAATGTGAGTTTGGGCTCAAGTTGTCTAACTTAGATAAAGATAGCAATTCGAGCTTAAACTTGGCCTGACCAATTTTTTTAAAATTTAAAGCGCAAAATGACATTATTTTTAAAAAAATATTGTCGTTTTGCTTTGGAGTGTCGGGCCTCAAGCTAGATTAGGGCGCAGGCCAGTCAACTCAAGCTTGGGCTGTTGACTTTGAGTCAGATTGGGCCCCGGCCCTTTTGCTATCCCTAAACTCAGACCAACCCGAAGCTTAATATAAATCAAGTAAAACAATATCGCTATGACTAAAATAACATCATTTTAAAATTTTAAATAAAAAATTAATTAAATTTAGCTCAAATTCGATCAGACTTTTGGCCGCCTAAACTCGGTTAAGTTTGTTTCAAGCCCATTGAGTTCAAACTATCAAATTGGGCTCGAACTTAGATTCAGGCTCAAGCTTGACCTTGGGTAGTGGGCGCAATCATTGAGTCTCATTGGACCTCCTTGAAGTCGAACATAAATTTTCAATTCAACTTCGAGCTTGGAGGTTCGTACCCAACATGACTAAATGCCAAGCACGCCTTCAACTGCTAAAGAACCTGCCTTCTTCGGAACGTCAGGTTGTTAGAAATGTACATAATCCGATTATTGAACATACCATTTCTAGCGGGTGCACTTAATGTTGGTGGTCAAATTTGATGAAAAAAAGATATCATCATTTAGTGTCAGCCACAAAAAGAGAATTTTAAAGGGTGTCCAACAAAAAGACAACAGAAGCTAGAAGTTTGATATATCAATTGAAGTATTAGTGCACCAACTTTGGTTGATAGATTATGATAATTACTAGATTTAGGGAAGTTGAGTAGAGCATAAACTTATTTACATGTATTATGTTAGAGGGTGGAGGTGATGGCATGAATTTTTCTTTATTAATTTGAAAAAAATCTCACAAATATATGAAAATTTAATTATGTACATCTTCATTTAAAAAAAATAAAACAAATCAATTGCATAAAAAAAGTAAATTGCAAAATAAGATTAAAGAAAAGAAACAACAATCAAAGAAAATGGACTAGTTAATCATCATCACATGAATCACCTATACTTAAAAATGGCAATTGGGCCCGACCCAACTCAAGGTCCGACTGGGCATGGGCAAAATAATATCGTTTTAAATTTTTAACAAATAAAAAATTAAGTCGGACTCTCGCTGGGGGCATTTATGCCATAGGCTCGAAATGGCATGGGTTGAGCCGCTCAGATTTAGCCCGGCTCGTTATCATCCTTACCTATACTTCACACCGCTACATTTACATGTAAAAAAATTAATATATAAATCATACTCAATTATGTAATATTTTTATTAAATAAATGTATGATAATTAACAAAGAGATATACTTTCACCATTAAATATTTTCTTTGAAAATTTTTTTGGTTGAATGAGCGGTCTTTATTATATTCACATTTTTATACATGTCACACTATAAAAAGAAAAAATATATATATTATACGAAAATTATTAAAATTATTTGAAAAATTATCATAAATTATAAAGTTTGCCTTAGAATATTTGTTGCACCTAATTAACTTTGGGCACATATTAGAACTTTCACAGTTTTATAATGAAATTGACTATAACAAGAATTCATTATCTAACTACTAATGCTAAAAGCATATCTAACAGTAATTACAAATAATTAAATTGCTAACAAGTCTCGTTCAGTTGATTGCATAATTGGGTATTGAGTATTATTTGACTTCCACGTAGTAATATATCAAAATATTCATCAATTACGGTCAAATTATCTACTTCCAACTATTTATTCAACTACTCCTTACCATAAGAAATCATAGCTCTATTTTCCTTTATTTTCTTTTATAAAACCCTCAAAACAAAGGCTCAAACGTTTAACTATGCTTGATGATGATGTACTAACAAAACACAAGTTAATAATAAACTATAATAATCCAACTTTTGGACCATTCTTAATTGATAATCATTAAACAAATTATATTAGGAGTGGTTCATGATATCACTATATCTTTCGGTCAAATTACCGTATAATTGTCGATGAAAAAATTGATAATGCGAACCTTATGCTGGAAACCACTTAAATCATAAATTACGTGAAATTAGGACCCTAGGATTATCTTTAAATCAAGTAGAAAAGGTCAACTCTAATCAAACTTGCTGCTTAGAACCAAAAAATTAAGGATTTTGATCACTACAAGTTATGTTGATAAGATCAAATTAAGTTCTTGGCAAAAAGTAAAGAAGAAATTCTCATAAAAAGTGAGGAAAAAAAAACTCTCAATTTGATTCTTATTATGATGTTCTATCAGATGATATAAATAAGATTGTTTTTTATTAAGGATGACAATAGATTGACCCCTCAATAATTTTTTTGAAAATAATTTTTTAAAATTAAAAATATAATTGAGTTTGAGTCTAGGTTACTCAGGCTCAGACTTATCTAAAACACAATTCTTTTAAATAAAATAATATTATTTTGTTTAAAATAATTAGTCTTTAAGTCAATTTAGATTTAAGCTTAACTTATAAACTGACTCATTAAAAACAACTAAATTTATGATCATAGGTAAGGAATTGCCATCCTTATCTTTTATAGGCATAAAATACCTAAGAATTATAAGTCTAAAAGGAAGTGAGAATTCCCTACCATAAATTGATTAGGAATAACTAAATAACTTTGACAAAGTCAATCATTATTCAAATAGAAATATAAAATTCTAAAACTAAAATAACGAATGAACGAATTCGACTCCTATCCAACTTTCGTACGAGTGTTGATTAGCTTCTATAACTTTACATATGCAAATAATAACGAGTCCTACACTAGACCCAAGTAGTACACTAGAGCTGGTTTGATTCTATTTTTCAAACCTCCAAATCCGGTCCATGATTTGTGCTTGATGCCAGTATTACATCGTCACTAATTATATTATATTTCTAAAATGATTTGTTAAATAATTTTTATTAATTATTTTATTATATATTTAATCAATATTTTCATATTTTAATTGTATTAAAATTATGAAAGAATAGTGAAAACCATTATTGTAGTTAGTAGAAACAATAGGCAAGAGGTTCAAAATTACAACAGTAAGTGTGATTACGTGGCCTTCATTAATAATTAAACCCAATTCAACTTTGCTAAGAGAAGGTTTTGGTCAAATGTGAAATTATTTTTATTCGCATTTTTCATATATAAACTCTATCTATGAACTAGTGACATTCAACTAGTAAAGAAAACATTTATCCTATATTGTTTTAGTCAATAACAACAACAACAACATCTAATATGAATTTCGCTTATACGCAAGATTTAGAAAAGTCTCGTAGTACGTAATCTTATCCATAATTAATAAAAAAAGTTATTTCAAAATAACCACTATATTGTTCTGTTCAATAATTATAAAGATTATTTATGAATTAAGGTTGACTCAAATTAACATAAAATTGATAAATTAAATTAAACTAATTTTTAGATTAAATTCAAATTTAAATGAGCTTTAACTTCAAGTTCAGGAGATCTAATTCCTTCATTTCAATGTTTGTAATATGTCCATCAACAAATCGTGAAACATCGCACCAAATCAAAATTTTATCACAATTGCCATTAGTTTAACTGCATTATTAGATATAGCAATGAGACGGATTGGATCAAGTTGGTCACTGGTTTGATCCACTCCAACCTCTTAACTTCTGGCTTGAAGATGTTTAGTTGGACTCACCCCGTTTGATTCAAATTTGATTGAACTGATAAAAACGATATCATTTTTTATCAACTTAAAGTCTTGAAAATCTGTCTTAAAACAATATTATTTTAAGTAAGATCAAGTTGTTCAAATCTTTTAGGTTAAATCTAAAATAAACTCTTTCGACCTTAATTTAATCCAAAGTTTAACTAGCTCAAACATTACCCGTTAATTTTAGGTAGGACTAAGGCGAAACTACCATCTCCATACACTAGATTGAAGCTGGCAAATGTAAGTGAGTTTGTTCACTCACTATTTTCCACTTGTATCGTATGGCTGAGATTGAAGTTTGGTTTCCTTAAGATAGGAGCAGATTTTGCAGTAACAGTTATGGAACCTTTCGGTTGTGGAGTTAATTTCTCCAACTACACAATAGCCATTTCGAATGTCAAATAGTTCCACCACCACACAACCCCACTACTGTTTATATAATTATTAATTACGTAACAGTACAAGAAATAATTGTGCTAATTAATGATATAAATAGTGTTAAGCTATTGATTGGGAGAAAAGGAACAAACAACAAAACCAAAACTTGTGGTTGGAATTTGCGTCCTATAAAATAAGTACGAAAGGCAATTATTATAATTTCTTTGTTTAAAAGGTACACTATGAAATAAAATATTTCCAATCAACATGTTTTTTAAAAATTATCAATCTTTAAATTCTTATTTTTCTTTTAAATTTCTATTTTTTAAAAAAATTCTTTAAAAATAATAATAAAATACACATGTAACGATTTAATTCAACTCTTTGATTTAAACAGAAATAATTAAATATGATACAAACTAATAAATTATTATTATTATTAAATTATATATTTAAATCAGATTTATTTAATACAAATTAAGTTTAAGAAATAAGTTTATAGATAATATTTGTATTGTCTGTATTTTATCGTTATTTTTAATCGAAGTGTAAAAGAATAATTTTTTATAAAATCAAAACTTAGAAAGAATTTTTCATAAATTTTAAATATTAGAGAATTTTTTAAAAATTAAATTAAAGAAGTTTATTTCTTTTACCCTAATTTAAATTAATATCACAAGGTATCATAATTGAATTAGTACAAAACCTTAATATGATTTTTGAAATTTATTTATTGTCACTAATTTTAATATATTAAAATTTCATTACAAATTAATTAAAAAAATATTCAGCACTTATCTTTTTCATTACACCATCTCCCAACACTTAATGTCTTTTCCATTTTTGGTTCTTTTGCAACAACTTTAAACCGCATCCACAACCACCATTCCCACCAGCCTCTCTTCCCATACCTCATAAGTCTCACCAAGCACAATTCGGTCCTCACGTTTATAATATTTATATCTGAGTATGATATTTCTTTTTCCATATAACAACGTCTCAATACAGCTTATTATGGAGCAAGCCAACAGATTCTTTGTTCTAGATGCTGCATGTTTAAAATACTTGGCCCATGTTCTATGGTAATGAATCGAGAGCTTTTGTCTCCCAAAGATATGCTTTTTTTTTTCCAACTTCTGACATGTAGAATAAGCATACAAGTCTCATGAATCATTATGTATGGTTGAGAACAATCTTATATTAATTAAGACCCTTCTCTCATTTTAATATTGCAAGTTGAGGAATAGGGTTAACTAGATTGTAAATTCTTTTTTTCATTGAAATGAGAATTTTATATTAATTAAACCCCTTTTTTATAATATTTCAAATTGATAAATAGAGTTAATTTTCTGTTAATCAAACCTTTTTTTTGTTTTAGTATCTCAAGTTGAGTCCAGACGACCCTGAGCAAAGATAAGAAGAGCACCTATTCAGGGCCTACTTTTGACTTGTCTTTATTTTACTTTATTTTGTTCTTTACAATGGCCTATGTTTGACACTGATAAAAATAAAAATAAGTAAAATAAGATTTTTTTACTTTATTCAAGGCCTATAAAATTTTAAGAATAACCTTGAAATTGACGAATAGGATTACCTAGATTGTAAGATCAAGAATTTCATATTAATTAAACCCTTTTTTCGTTTTAATATTTCAAATTGAAGGTATAGATTAACTAGATTGTGAGATTATTTTTCATGGAAAATGAGAATTTTACATTAATTAAACCCTTTTCTCATTATCATATCTCAAGTTGAGGAATATTGCAATGATAGTCATAGCTTCTTGGCTTTTGGTCTTTGTAATCGTATAACTTGGACAAACCACGAATCTTGAGATGCAAATCAACCGCTACTGGCTCCTGTACACTACCAAAATCTTGTTGAAAATGGCTTGGGGAATAAAATAATTAACCAACAATTTTGAGATGCCGGCAACTCGGTGACTATTAAAGTTTCCTAATTTTGTATGTTGTGGACTCCTACAATTGGACAATTCCATTTCCATAGTCAGAAGGCATTATTGTTGTAATAATGCTACATAAAATACTACCCCATTTTCATATCTTAAAAATGATGATGTATTGTGTTGATCAATATTTAAAAAATTAGATTTAATTTTAAATCAGTAAAACAAAAAATTTAAGGTTTAATAAATTCAATTGGTTTAAATCATCATTAAATTATATAAAGATTAAATAAAATTAAAGAGTTTGAAATATAATTAAAAGAGAATGTTCTTATTAATTAAAGAATTAAAATTTTAATTAAATAAATTATTAAATAAAAATTAATTAATTAATTTTAATTTATAAAAACTTATTAATTTATAAAAATTAACTTCTCAACTTATAATAATAAAAAGTATTAAAACAAATCAAATTAAAAAGGTAAAAAATAACGTAAAATTTTTACGGACAATTGAGATTTGGGAATTATTTGACCGAATTTCACAATAAAATGTTAAAATTCAAAGTTTTATTAATGCGTATTTAATTGAGTTATAATTTATTAATTTATTAAAAATATATAATTTATTAAAGAAAAACAAGGAATCAAATAAAAACTCCAATATATATCAAACTCAAAGTTGTGAAGCTACACACTCCATAATGACTTTACTCTTGCAAATTGGAAATTCAAAAAGTGAGATCACCGAATTATCGGTTAGGGTACCCTTTTTTTTTTTTTGAGAACATTGTTCTTCAAATGGCTTAAAATTCTAAAAATATGATTAAGAATTGACCTAA